>JAKCPI010015613.1:0-89335 GCA_023213315.1 Euborellia annulipes | reverse complement strand
AGCAAGTTTTTGATTGTTTTGGCCAAGAACTAGCAAAATCTCGAAATTTTAGACAATTCATTCTCTTTACGATAAAGGTAATCAAAATGAATAATTTCCTCTACCGAAGTCATCAATCTATGATTGATTGAAAATAACGCTGAAGCCGTAAATTTAATTTTTCGGTGTGTAATTTGTAGTAAAAATATCTGCAACTGCAAAACGAAAATTACATTTTAGTCAATTAATCTATTCTAATTACAAAACATAAGAGGTGGCTATTTATAAAAAGAAAAATTTTTTGGGTTTAGAAGAGAAAAAATTTTTTTTATGCCCACCTCCCTTTGAATTATTTTTATTTTTTCTTTTAATATTACAATTATGAAGCCAGTTGATTTGTTCGCTGCACCTGGAAAAAGTTTGATTAATTTTTATTTTAACATGCCTAATCGTTAAAATTAAGACTTTTTTCAAATTCCAAAATAAAAATACCATAAAATATTGCAATTTAATAAATCTTATTATTTATATTAAGTGACAACTTCTAATCATATCCTGAGACGCCGCCCGCCAGGGCCTAGGCACAGCTAGTAATTTTTTAATAACAAAAATAGCCAAATAATCTCGGTATTAATTTTAATATCAAAATGGTACCTCAAGGAGAGTCCACTCGCATATTCCAATGATGACGATTAACGCCAATGCGAAGGAGAACATCCAGATAAAGTAACTTCCAAATTCTAAAATCATTTTTGAATAGAAACTAAAAAGCACAGTAAAAAGGCCAAGGGAGATTGAGAGAAGACAAGTGAACGTTATATAGAGAACGAGAGGGCCAAAGACGTCATTAATCAGATCACAGCCATCGCAAATAGAGGCATGCTTAGAGATGATCTCCAATAAGATGTTCGGATCAACTCTTGTCAGATCTGCAACAAACCTATCGCATTAAGAAGGTCTTTTGGCCAAATCATGTATGTTACCTTGTAAGGAGAATGTTTCCAAAGCAGCGTTAATTCCTTCAAGCTGGAATTTGATAAATATCACATAAATAACATAATAACTAGAATTGTGTAAAATCAAATAATTGAAATAGATGATTATTCCTAAGTAACTTGTAAATTCTAAAGGCAAAACAATATTAAACATGATGACTTCATAAGCAAGAAAAAAGTAATGGTAAATTCCGTTGCATGCAATTAACAAAATGCAAATCGACCGTAAATGAAGAAATTTCTTTTCCAAAAATCCGAAGAGTCGCCGTTTCGGTTGAAATTTTCAAGAAGCGTCTGGAATTGCGCTCGTTTGAAAATATAAGTGGCGTAACAAAAAAATAGACCGAAATAGTTGTTTATATAGTTCAACAAACGAGACGTGCCAAAAACAGTACGGAAGGTATTTTCCCTGGCGTCGCTGATGAAACCTTTTAATGCGGGCAAAGCGAAATTGAGGAAAAGACCGAATATGAGCCAAGGGGTGGAAATTCTGAAGGTCTTTGCAAAACGGGGACCTTTGCAGATGATGGGGTTCAGCCCGAGAATTTTGGAATAGGCCAGGAAGGGGGGAGATTGATTCCACAAAGTCCATGATCAATAAACTGAGAAATTTTCTATAATCAAGTTATAATCAAAGGACATTGATTTATTGCTAGAATTGATTTATTATTTAGATTAATTGGATATGCAATTTTAAATCGAACTGGTGGCACGTGTATGGGGCCTAAAAGGTCATAAAAGGAGAACAAAATTCTGCATTCTCCCTGAGCGACAGCAGACAGCAATCAATCGTAGTAGAAACTTGTTAATATCTCGTTCTCTAGACTTGAGCAGTTCCTGCATTATAGCACAGGGACATAACATTCGGTTCCTATGCTAGGGTTTAGGCATGGGCGTAACTAGGGGGTGCCGGGGGGCCTGCCCCCCCCCCAGAAAGCTCCCCTGCCCCAAGAAAAATTGAGAAAATATGGGGCTTTCCAGGCCCCCCCGGAGGATAGCTGGTCCCATGCCCCCCCCCCCCAGCCAAATTCTCGCCCATGGGTTTAGGGGCGCCCTTCCCATTCCAAGCGGTAAATATTTTTCTAAATTAATTTTGTAAAAATAGATAAGGAATCTAAATGCCTCAGATGTCAGAAAAGATTTTTAGAAAATTTCTAAATAATAACTGAAACATTTTAATTTTTTAATATTGTTTTATGAATTTTTTTGAATAAGAAAATTTATAAAATTAAACAAGATTACTCTTAACAATGTCTGGTCTGGCAATATTAATATATTTTAATTACAAGAGGTTTTACTCAGACTACAAAAATTCTAGTTGGTCTTGAATATTTAATTTCTCAAGACCACCTAGAATTTTTCTAGTCTGAGTAAAACCTCTTGTAATTAAAATATATAAACAAGATTACTATACAAGACGATTAAATGAAACATGGTATTTGCCATGAAAACAAAATATAAATATTTTCCCATGTTTATAAATTTTACATCTTGAATTCTAATATATCGGCGGAAACTAAATATATGTCGACACAAAAAATCTGGTGTGACAAGCACAGATCACATCTTTTAATTACCGAAGGTAAGAGAAAGTTGTATGCTGTGCGTCTAGTCATACCAGATTTTTTTTTTTAATTAATGCCTTGGATTATTTGACCAATAGCAGAGTAGCATTGATGTCACGTGACACTATTGTTTCGTTTGTTCCACACTAGTTGCCGGCGTCGCCACCTTCAGTATGAGCTCCACAGTCAGTGAGCAACAAACACGTGAAGAAGCTTCCAAAATAAATCCTCTCCGCTCTCGCCTGTTTAACAAGCACCCAAGGATGCAATCTCGACAAATGATCCACGATGTCTTTTCTCCACGATTATTTCCATTTTAAAAACGCCGACCTCCAACCTTATCTTCACTGTCCTAGGTATTTATTTTCTTTTTTAATCCTTTTCATTTTTATTACATAATCGTAAAAAGACCGACTCTTATGAATAGAATGAAAATTATTTTATTATTAATTATTTTGAATATGCTTTTTCGTTTTATAAGTATTCTCATCTGTGTCCAAAATAAAAAAATAATATCAAATTAAAAAGATAATTTAACATGAGTGTGAGTAAATAGATAATTTTTTTTCATCAAAATTGATGGAGATGATTCTTAGAATCCTCTGCATATGAGAGTGTGGGGATAAGAGTAACTATGGTGTTTTCTTTCTCTTTCTCGGTGCAAAAGTAGCGCTCTACTTTATCTCTTTCTCGGCCATTCATGTCTTGTTGGTTGAGTGTCGTTCGATTTGTTCATCTTCAAAGATTTATATTTGTTTTGTATTATTAGATTTATTTTTATTCGTTTTTACAAGTCTAGTTAATTTTATATTTTAAACAATATTAGGTGAGATTTTTTAATTTATTATTCTTATTTTATTTTTTATGCCTATTTACATCTAAAAAAAATTTCTATATTTTCTCCTAAATTTTTATGGATTCAAATAGGATTGAATTATATAAATTAAAAACCTATATTTATGATCCCATAAGTATATTATAAAATCTGGTGTGATTGACCGCGCGGTACCCAATTTTCTCTAACTTTTGGTAATCGAAACGCTAGCGTTATAATAAACAAACAAAATATTTCAATTTTACTCATGGGGGTGCCTAACTGAAATATAAAATTTCAACCTCCTAGCTCAATTCCTTCTTTAAATTAAACACACCCAGGCACACCTTGTCGCGAAAACCACTTTTTTGGACTCAGGGAACCTCAAAACGTGTATATCCGTCAACATCAAATTTTTGACATGAATCCACTACTTTCTCTCTCTATATATTAACATATATAGAGGTAAGAGAAAATAAAAATTTTTATAAAATTAATTATTTTAATTGTTTTGTAAGTTAATTTAATTCAATGCCTCGTCTCTCTATCTTAACTCCGACATCTCGGCTAACTTCATTTTTCACTATATCGAATAATTTATATTTCACCACGCATGAGCGTACCCAGCGAGGGGCAGGGGGAGCAGCTGCCCCCCCCCCCCTAGAAGCAACAAAAAAAAAAATTAAATGTTTATAAAGTGATGAAACGAAACAAAATTGGTGAATGGCGACGGGGAATGATTCTTTTTGTTAGGACTCGAGGGTTTTTAGGCCTTTAATTCGAAGGCTTTACCTCTCTATATAAAAAATAGCTATGTCACAATCTGGACGATCATGATCTGCCCCCCCCCCCCCTATATTTGATCCTGGGTACGCCCATGTCACCACCTCTACATATTTATTTGAAGTCAGTAATTTATAAAATATATATTTTTTATTTGCTTTATATTTATTTTTATAGATTGTGGAAATCCGACCAAGACTATACTTCCCTTCATTGAATGCCTCGTCTCTTTATCTCACCTCTGACCGTCTTGACAGCCCGCCAGTCTGCCTTGTCTACTTTCATGATCTAACGATTTTGTTTTATATTTCAACACTTCTATTTATTATATTTAAGGTCAGTAATTGTTTTGATCGTTTAATTAATTTGTGTGAAATTTAATTATTTAATAAATCCATCAATCAAAATAATAATACATTAATGTCACATTGTGAGTTAACCTTTGTCTGTCTATCAACATCGATTTTTATATGATTTATCTATTTTATTTACGCTTTTGAAGATCAATTTTTATATTAAATATTTATTTAATTAATTCAGAATAATATTTACTAAAAATGGATTCATTGGAATATTCGAAACTCAAGATCCAACAGGTGAGTCAGTCTGTCTGCCTGTCAATTTTAATTCTCAATTATTTTTTTTAAAATATCCTTTATAATTCACTTTAATATTCATATTTAATGTTTTTTTTTATTATTCAGATTATTAATTTTATTCAATAATTCAATTATTGATCCATTCAGTATTTTTTTCTATTCTCTTAAACTTCAAATTCGATTTAACTTTCTTAATTTTTAAATAATTCTTAATCTCTCTTTATCCCTGAATATTTAAATGAAAAGGCAGCAGCAAAGTGATTAAGATTTATTTATATTGACTTTATGAGTTTTGGTTTTTTGCTATTTCAAAAAGCATAATAAAAAATAAGACCAATATTTATTTTTAAAATGTTATATATATACATTGATTTTATCTGATATTCTTTATTTGATTATTTTCTTTTAGATGTCAAAACAAATGGCGTTTCATCTGATGTGACTGAGAACTTGCCAAAAAAAATGTTGAGAGGCTGGAAAATTAAAGCTTAAGTAAGTGTTAGCAATCTCATGAGATATTTTCTGCAAATTTAATATATCTATGCTTCAAAAAGCTCAAACATTTTATTTTTTAAGCTGATACTCTTTGTTAAATTATTTTTTTCTAATTTTAGATTACAATACAAAGGACTTATCACATGTTGGAATCACTATATCATGCATATATACAAGTGAATAAAGAAAGCATCAATGAGCAGAGACGAGCTGTCAGCAGACTTCAACTCCAAAATCAACACAGGAATTATAAATTAATGTGAGTACCATCAATTCTCATTTTCCCTGAATTTTTTCTTATATTCCCAAGTTCTTTTGATCACGGTTTATTTATCAAATTTGCCATAATTTATTAAATAACAAAGATCAAGAGATCAATTTAGAAATTATAAAAAGCTTAATTAAAAATCAAATTATTTAAATTCTCTCTGCTTTTATCGGAAGGCAAGATATGATTCATTAGTGAACATTCCTCTAACAATGCTAATTTTTTAAGAATTTTGTGAGGGAATCCTCGTCCTCGTCTCCAACTCACATATCCTTTTACCTTTTACTTGTTAGACGAAGTTTCATGAATGATCTGCCAAATGCTGGCAGAAATATTTTACTATTCTGATTATTAATTAACATATATAGTTAGTTATTAAGTAATTAGGATTAATGGAATTTTGAGTTGAATAAAACAATTTATTTTTTTTAAATCCAAGTTTATTTCGCATAATTATAAAATATATATACATCATAAGACGAAAATATTTAATCTCAAGTGATTCTATAGATTTTCTAAGCCCTCATTTTTGGGATCCTCCAACGCTAAGCGATACCTTAAAAAAGCCAAGAACTCCTGTAATTAAAGGAATATATAAATTCGTCCAATCTTGCAGTTTATAATTCTAACATTTGACTTCTCAGCCATTGCCAATCTGTAATCTGCAATGTATCCCCCAACACCTACTCTATGGAATTTTGCAATTTCTTCACCAGTACAATAGAACTGTTAATTTAACATTTTTAAGATGGATAATGATTAAGATTTTTGTATAATGTTTTTCTTATGTATATTTTTCATATGTATTTTTTACTCTGGTTATTCTTATAATGTTTATTATTATTATGTTTTTGTTATAATGTTTTTTGTATTTATAAAAAAAAATAAAACGTGAAGATCCATCAAAATCTCGACAACGAATTTTTGACATGAATCGAATACTTTCTCTCTATATATTTCATATATAGGGTAAGAGAAAGTAAAAATACATCTTAAATTATAACATGTCAGCGGAATCTAAATATATATCGAAAAATCTGGTGTGCAAGCACAGAACACACTTTCGATTATCGAAGGTGTGTGCTGTGCGACCAGCACACCAGATTTTTAAAAAATGTTATCTCTTTATTTCCAAATTGATCTTGTTTATTTCAAATTAGTTGAAATATTGCCTGCTCTATTCTTTCATATATATATATATATATAATTCTTTCTTATTAACAAAATTTGTCTAGTGTTTATAATATTATTTTCAATAAGTCAAATAGGATTTATTTTAATTATTTTTCTATTATATCTCTCTAATAATTACTTTTTTCTCTTTTAATTACAGAACAGAACGCGATTTTGATGCAAATTTCTCGACTTCCATCTCACAGAATGTCGTCCCCTGCTGCAATTTGCTATTTGGTGAGTTGGCTAATTTTACTTATTAGCACTTCAAATATATCAGAAATACAATTCATTGCCACAAATATTTTTTCCATACAATTTTATTTCTTTATTTATTTACTGTATTTTCTATTTTCAGAATTGGATCTATCAATATTTCGAAAACGGATCTAAATACAGCGACTCTTTAAAGGACATCGTCAGCATCCTTTGAAACCCATTGCGGCATCTTATCATACAGGTTTAAAAAATTTGAACTAATTCTTCATAGATATCCCCGACGTTGCCCTCACGATTACACCTTCATAGTCGGGAACAAAGACCCTTCCTACTCAAAGGGGTCTTTCCTATTTAAAATAATAGATTTATTAATTAATATTCCCTCAGATTGAGATAACATTTTATTGTGCTAGCCCGACCTCAATTTCACACCTCGTCATCGCGTTCAATCTGTCATTTTGGCTAATAATTGAAAATGAAATATTTAAATTGAAGTGAAGTTAAAATTTGCTGGGACAGATCGTTAAGATTATGGATATGGAGAAAATATACACCAGCGGGTGCTTTCCACATTACAATAATTTATTTTGCAAATATTTGGGAATGCCTACGCAATCCATCTTCAGTGCATCAAATTACACATATGTGGAGCGTGTTTTAATGATAACATTTTCTGTATGAGAAGCTATTCTACATTCATTTTTTCCCTCAGTGGCTTGCACATAAAAAAGTCCACCCTAATTGTTAAATGGCTTCTCATACAGAAAATTTTATCATTAACACACGCCATTACTACACATATGTGTAATTTGATGCATTGAAGATGGATTGCGTAGGCATTCCTAAATATTTGCAAAATAAATTATTTTAATGTGGAAAGCAACCGCTGGGGTATATTTTCTCAATATCCATAACCTTATTTAAATTGAATATTAAAAGTATTATAAGATGTTATCTCATTCTGACCCAATATTAATTAATAAATAAATTACTTATTTATATTATCTCTTTTTACTTTCTCTTACCTATATATATAAGCTTATATGTTAATATGTTCTGGTGTGACCAGAACACAACTTTCGATTACCGAAGGTATATTTTCTTTTGAATCAGGTATTATAAATTTGGGAAAAATTATTTAATATGTTAGACGGAAAATAAAATTTTATTCAAAATGAAATATTAATTTGCATACCTGGCTTTGCTGGCCCGTATGTCACCCTCTGTTTGACCGACTTCCCTTTGAATTAAATTTTTTTTGCACCCTTTTATGGACACCCCAGGAAAATTCCCAAATTGAGAGGCTAAAAATATTTTTGAAAAATCGAGGATTTTCCTATTGGAAAGCATTTGGTATAGAGATTTTTGTCCGAATTATGCCAAATATTCAAAAAAATATTTACTATGTCTGTGTGTCTGTATACTATATATATATAACGAACTGTGGCTGTTGTACAATTAGATTAATGATATGAAGAGGATGCAGCCAATAATAAATAAAAAGCATCTAGTTTGTTAACACTCTTTATATTGGAACGTTTCGGCTATGATCCACAAAGCCATCTTCAGCCCTCCAAGAGTATATTTTATATTATTAACATACAAAATAGATATTTCAATAAAATATAATACAGATCATATGTATTATATTTCTATTGACAATATCTATTTTGTATGTTAATAATATAAAATATACTTTTGAAGGGCTGAAGATGGCTTGTGGATCATAGCCGAAACGTTCCAAAATAAAGAGTGTTAACAAAATAGATGCTTTTTATTTATTATTGGCTGCATCCTCTTCATATCATTAATCTATATATGACCCTGTTACAATGTGTGTCAAAGACCAAAAAATTCAAAATGAGTTAACACGAATATTGTTTCAAATGCTTTAATTAATAGTATTTTTTATGAAATATGTCCTAAAAAATTTATATTTAATGTTACTTCACAATTGACCAGAAAATTATATATAATCCAATGTAAACAAAAACTTTATTGTTGATTTTCTCAAAACTCGATGTTTGGTCTTTGACACACCATTGCATAACAGGGTCCATATATATATATATATATATATATATATAAAATATATATATATATATATATATATACATATGAGTTGGAAATTTTTCCTAATTCTCTTTTCTTTTCTTTATTTTCTAGAATTCTATTTACCTGCTGCACTTGTCTTCTCGACTCAAGTTGAGACAAAGCCTGCAGAGAGGGCTTGACTTGGACAACAGGGCCGTGTCACTCCGGCCCAGAATTTCTATAGTTTCTACTTTTTGGTAAGTAGGCTACATTTACACTTTATAGTTAGATACATTTATTAAGTAAGGATCAAACTATGGACAGCGGCGTAACTAGCCTTTGAGGGCGGAGGGGCGAAGTTCAACAAGGGCGTCGTTTTTTAAGTTGTAATATAATTTAAAAGAAAACTATCCGTGTTTTTGGACAATCTATGGAAAGAATATGATAAAATCACCGTCCCTGGGCTATATTTTAGATGCCTTAGGGCGCCTATGTCGGTATAGAGGGGCGCCAAAGGCTTGAGACGCCTGGGACGGAGGGGGCGAGCGCCCCCCCTTCACCCCCACCTAGTTACGCTACTGACTATGGATTAGAATAAAAATTTTTTTATTAGGCCCCTATTTGCATAATAAAATGCATCGAAATTTGTGAACAACATAAAAATTGAGAGAATATATACTGAATCTCTATATAAATATTTAATAATAATATATGCGATATTACTATTTTAATTGTTGTTGTTGTATTAGAATTTCATCCATTATAGAAGTTTCGGTGTCCATTCCTCGCCCTTTTTTATGGTATCAAAAGGTTTCCTCAATCGTGGTGGTTATTTATATGCATCTAATATCAGAGGCGTATATAGAATTTTTTCGGTGGCGGGCCCCCGGGGGCGAACTCATATTTTTAAAGATCCCCCCTCCTCTCGTACCCAACAATATTTTTAAAATACCGTATATACATAAGCGCCGGACCCTCTCAAAGACAAAACTTTTATTAAAAAAATGCTTATATATTAATATATTTCTTTTTTTCCTATGACTTTTATTTATGCGACGCACTTTCTCATAACAAAAATATAGAAATTGGCCATATAGAATATATACTCGTACATATATATATATATATATATATTGAAAAATTTCGGGCCCCCTTAGGCCTTAACCCCCCCCCCCCTCCTTATAAACGCCCCTGTCTAATATCGAATATAGCCAGGGTCATACACAGGGTGGAGCCAAAACCCTGGGACGTACTCCTTTAAACTTCATTCATAAAATCCTTATTTTCACTAGATTGCTAGACCTCTAAGGGATAGATTCTTAAACAATTTCTCTTTTCCAGGTTTGTGTTTCTCCAGTGAAATTGTGTTCAGTGTTCAACTAGTGCAATCAATTGGATCAGCTCTACGAGTGCAAGGGAGCTTCGATGGATCAGCTCTACGAGTGCCAGGCAAGGAGCTTCGAGCGACCGTCAACCCCTCAGGAGGTGAATATTTTATACCCTAAACATACCCTTATAAATCCAAAAATATATTTGACCGTCCACATGAAAAGGTACCAAATCTTCCCCGTGGTCAAAATTGAGTTTTTAGGCTTTAAAGAACAAATCCTGCTGAACAAGCCGGTATTTATAGAATTTTTGTATCATTTTTTGTTTGGAAGATATGATTTTTTTAAATTTTGGTTATGAAAAATATAGTTTTGAGAAAAATGAATTTAAAGTCTTGTTTTTTCAAATTTTTATGAAAAATACATCGATTCTGATGAATCGAATATTTCATCATATAAGAAAGATGAAGAACTAGAGAATCAGAATCAGTAATAAAAAAAAATAGATTTTTTTGAACTTTTTTTAATCGGCTCTCCTGAAAATGTAGTCCAGTGAAGATTTAGTACCTTTTCATGTGGAGGGTCACATATAAATGATCTGATTTTAATTTCTTGTTTTTCTTTTTTGTTACAGATTCCTGAGGGTCAACAGAACAAAGGTATATTATGCATGGTGCAAGAATATTAAAGTTATTTTTACACCTTAAATGTAGTTTAAAGATTTAAATCTAGAGGGGTGGAGGGTGCACCATGCCAACGAGCCAACGAGAGGGATTTTTATTTGAAACTGTATCTACTCCTCGTGAATAGTGGTGAAACCAACGTGAATACTTTCATTTTAGACCTCTGTTGGATATTTGTTGTTGTTATTAGCTTCAGGTGCCTTCTCTAATCTTTTGGCTCGTTCGTTTTGTTAGGATGCCTTGATTTGTTCTTTTAATTTAGGATCCAAACAGACAGCTAAAATGAAAGATATTCTCGTTGATTCCTTCCATGAACGGTTCATAAGGAGATGCGGTCAGATCTAATTGAAAGATCGAAGCTTAGGTTCCAAGTGTTCTTGTCTTTTGTTAGCGCATTTGGGAGTCTGAAATGTTTTCGTATCTTTGAGGGTGGGTTTGAGGTGGCTCTATGAGTAAATCGAGTCAGGGAAGGGTTGCAGTTTCTCCAGGAATAGCCTGGAGGGTCCAAATTGCAATCCTTGAGGCTAGGAACCCGAGGGCTCCACCGATCTGATGGTGGAGACGGGGTTACAAATACTCTCTCTATTGCCTTCGTATTTTGTGTTAGGCTAGGTAGGATCTCTTCCCCGTTAGCCCCCGCACTCGTTTTCTCGTAATCCAAATCACACTCATTCTCAATACGATTTCCTCAGACTCCCGGTTTACGGTAAATATATATATATATCATCAAATATATATATATATATATATTTGTATTCGGCAAGCAAGAGATAATTAATTATTGAAAACCTTGCTGTTCTTTTTTTATTAATTTCATTTACTACATACACTTTTTGTTGTAGTAGATGAAGATATCTTTTTTGGTGTTTATTTTTTATTTAGTGTTTAAGTGAGTGTAAAAAGTGAGAGAAGAGAGAAAATTTTCAATAATTTTTGTGAAATTTAAGGTAAAAAACATAAATAAATTAGAACACTAATTCATAATTCTTATAACTTAACTGAATTAGAATTAAGGCTAATTTAAATTTTTTTTTCAGGTCAGGAATTATAACATGTTGTTTAATAACACAACTGAGACATTTAAATATATTCCATAAGTAAATAATTATTGTCGGAAAACTAAGAGATAATTTTTTTAGGGTTTAATTTTAATTACTGAATATTTGTGTGAGAGAAGAGAAAAAATCTAGCAAATGAAAGGTAAATAGTATACCAACTTGATATTCTCATAATTAACTGATAAGAGTCAATACTAATTCAATTTTTTTTTTTAGGACGACTCATTTTCATAAATAAATAATAATATTTATCCAGAGAACGACGAAAGATGTGCTCACTATACATCTGACTTTGAAATAAATATATAAAAATCCAGCGATGCAGAAAGTTGTATTTGTCGATTCTAATCTTTTCATTTGCCTTGTTCTTTAATCAAAGAAGTAAAAATTTTAATTATGTTCATTCTGTAATGGAAAGTTTTTCCTAGTAGATATTAGAGGAGTAATTCCTGAAAAGTAATTTTTTTTTAATATTATATTCAATAGAATTAGTATATAGATGATCTTCTAAAATATAGAAAACATTAATGAAATCTCATTAAATTGACAATTTCGATCCTCAAGCAAAAAAACGGTCCGGAAAAGAATTATATTTGCCATTCACTCATACATTTTGCAAATTATATCTGTGATAAAATTGAAACAAGTCGAGAATTGAAGTTGCTGAAGTTGAATTACTTAGAAGAAAAGAAAATTTCATCCACGTAAAAATTCCAACATTCAAGAATTGAAATCGTCTCATTTGTGTCTGTTACTGGAGGGTGAGATTTCTCGAACACGAACGAGCTAACATTCCTTAATCCCAGTTCCTTAATCTGCAACTTGTCCTGTTTAGCTACTCGCCACCTCATTCAAGAAACTTTTCCATATATATGTTATATATATATACATCATTTACTAATATTAAAATACTGGTAGATCGAAGAATGTCCTAGAATTTGTTTCTTTTTATTTTCTACCGCTTTCAAGATAGAGTGAAAAATAATTTTTTTTTTTTTTAAATGACCACAAGCTGCTAGAGTAAGGCCATTTATTCACTGGATCGAAGGGCTTAAAAGAAGATGAAGATAATTTTTTTGGGGGGCTTGGAAGGAACCTCTACGTGGTGCCTCCTAGTAACGTTATCTAAAAGACTCTGCTAATTATTCCAAACAACAACAAAATTAATCAGAATTATATAAAGATGAAATTATAAAGCAGCCCGATAAAAAATAAAAATTTTGTATATTATAAGCTCAGGCATTTCAAAAAAGGACGCTTTATTCCCTTAAAATTTGAATCGTTTCTTACCAAATTTATATGATCTTATTATATGAATCTGGTATGACAAGCACAGGACACGACTTTCAATTATCGAAGTTAAGAGAAAATTGACTGCTGTGCGACATCCCACCAGATTTTTTATTACATAATTTCTAGAGGAACCACGAGTGGTTGGATGAGAGGCGCCAACAATGACCAGGCACGGAGGCGACAACTTAGCCAGGAACGACTCTGATTTTACTTATTCTAATATATTCCCAGTCTACACCCTGCACTGAGATTTAGTTTGGAGATGGGGCTACAGCTGTAGAAGTTTTTTAAATTTATTTTTATATGCATTCTCTGTGCCAGTGATAATAGGACATCAAAAAAATCTTCTAATCTTAAACATCTAATCTGATGTTGCAAATTATGTTAAAAGATCGTTTTGTCTTGTTAAATAAATATTAATACAATATCCGGCAAAAGAGAGAGAAGGAAGAATCGCGGTGTGTCGTATTTCATTTTTTATATTCCTTCCACCCGGCCAATAAAAAGTCTAATTTTCCGGTAATTCGAGCGCCGGTGATGCGAAGGTGGAAAAGCGTAGAGGAGGACAATTTCATTTTGACTCGTCGTCGACGAAACTTTTAATTAATCAATAATTCAGAGATCTTATAATTTGCAATTTAGAGATATCGCTTCATGTCTAAGTGCTAAAAATTTTATTAAATATATATAATAGAGATATATATTTATAGAAAAACTCTGATATGACAGCATGCCATGTTACTTTCGTATTGAATAAAAAATCTGGTGTGACTGGTCGCGCAGCACACAACTTTCTCTTACCCTTCGGCAAGAGAAATTTGTCCTGTGCTTGTCACACCAGATTTTTTGTGTCGAGATAAATTTAGTTTCCGACAGTACGGCACATTTAAATTCAAGATGTAAAATTTATAAACATTTATATTTTGTTACCATGACAACCATTTCTTCTATCTTTCCTCTGAAGTAAAAGAGTCAAGTGGTGTTCAGAAGATGGCAAAATGCGAATATACATTTTAAAAACTATCAAAAAAAATAATTGATTTTTGAATTTTAATCAAAATCGTTGGAGCGAATTTTGAGAAAATCGAAAAAAACTGAAAAAGAGCATCAGCAAAGTACTAGTACTCTTTGGTCGATTTTGTTTAAAAGCTTCTTGTCACGTCCCATGGGGGTGTTTAACTTAAATATACAATTTCAATCTCCTCGCTCAATTCCTTTATGCTTTAAATTGAACACACACACAGAGAGACCATGTCGCGAAAACCACTTTTTTGGATTCAGGGGATCTCAAAACGTGTATATCCATCAAAATCTCGACACATTTTTTGGGTCGATATATATACCACGGGGGTGTCTAAGTTAAATATAAAATTTCAACCAGGAGCGTATATAGAAATTTTTTTTCGGGGGGGGGGGGAGGGGGGGGGGCTGAACTCAAAAATTTTTCTGCGGAATTTTTTTTTTTTTAAGAAACTAAATTTTTTTTCACACGAAATTTTTTGCGGAATAAAAGCTTTCCACCCTGCGGAAAAATTTGTTGTGCTGATGTCTGTATATCCCTATATATGTATATGTGTTTGGGAAATTTCGGGGGGGGGGGGGCGGGCCCCCTCGGCCCCCCCCCTTATATACGCCCCTGATTTCAACCTCGTCGCTCGTTTCCTTCATGTTTAAAATCATTATACACAGAGCAATTTACGAAAACCACAATCAAAATCTCGACATTTAATTTTTAACATGATCGTAATACTTTCTCACTATTACATATATAGGTAAGAGAAAGTAAAAATTAGGAGACAAAATTGAATCTCATTCAAATAAAATTAATCGCCCCCGCAGAATAAGAAAAGAGAATTGAAAATTAGAAGCGAAATTTAAAGTTGAATGAGATAGTAAACGAATTTTCCGACATTATATTCGGATATTGAGTTGGCATCTGTGTAGGCAGGCAGGCAGGCTATTCGAGTAGAGTATGCGAGGCAACGTGTGTTAGAGGCAAAGGACGACTCTAATCAGGCTACGTAATGAAATAGAGTTCGGGGTGATAGTCTGTTTGCGTGCAAGTCTTCCTCCCACATAGATGGGGGTGTTAGAAATTGAGTGTACTTTGTTATAGAAGGCAAGCAATAAACCTTGAATTGAGATATAATAGATGAGAAATAGATGATAGAGAGGCAATGTTCTTAATAAATAAATCCTTTAAAGGTTTTCTTGGCATTTGAACCAAAAGCACCACGCCCAGCATCCAACCATCCAGCCGCATATTTCATGAAAATTTTTCTTGAGGTCACATCCGTGTTTGTTTGTTTTGTTTTTTTAATAGTCTACAAATACCGGTAGTTTAAAAAAAATCACAAAGATCATGACTTTTTACTTTCTCTTACCTCTATATATGTTAATATAGTCTATATAGAGAGAAAGTATTGCCAAAATTTCGATGTCGAGATTTTGATGGATATACACGTTTTGAGGTCCCCTGAATCCAAAAAAGTGGTTTTCGCGACATGTTCTGTCTGTCTGTGTGTGTTCAATTTAAAGCATGAAAAATAAAATGTATATTCTCATTTTGTCATTGAAATCTTTTGAAGACCACTTTACTCTTGTACTTCATAGAGAAAATAAGAAAAATGGTTACCATGGTAACAAAATATAAATATTTTCCCATACTTTTTTTTTTTTTATAAAAGGCATTCACACTTTTTTCTCATTCACACAGTCTTAGACTTTAGACGATAACCGTTGTAATTAATATATATATTGGGGGTTCAGGCATTTCTATTTAAGCCATCTGGTATCCAAATGGCTTAAATAAAATCATATAGACTGCCTGGGTCCGAACGCGCGACGTTTGGTATAGGAGGTAGGCACGCTACCTACTACGCCAAACTCGGGGGCTTTCCCATACTTATAAATTTTACATCTTGAATTCTAATATATCGGCGGAAACTAATTATATCTCGACACGAAAAATCTGGCGTGACAAGACCAGTACACAACTTTCGATTACTGAAGGTAAGAGAAAGTTGTGTGCTGAGCGACAGTCACACCAGATTTTTTGCTCACTACTGTGCCTATTTTTATCTTTATATAAAAATAAAATATAAAAAAAACTTGAAGATCCGTCAAAATCTTGATATCGAATTTTTGACATGAATCGAATAGTTTCTCTCTATATATTTCATATATAGGGTAAGAGAAAGTAAAAAATAAATATATAAAAGGTGCCCGTGACTCTAAAAGAAGACATTAGCTTCTTGTGTCTCGAGTTCGCTTCCAGTCCCAAGTGATAAAAATTTATTTCATTTGAATTGCCTACCAATCATTTGAAATAAATACGGATGAATTCTTAAGGGGCGAGTCTCGAAAAACCGTCATTAGCCGATTCAGAAGCTGGTTACTCTAGGCGGCAAGAGATGGCGTTAGTTTTTCCCATAGCAATACAAGGGATTATTTAATGTGATTAATCTAAAAAAAAATTTTTTCGAAAATCAAAAAAAAGCCAGGAGATCAAATAAAAGTAAAAAAAATCTTTTATTTAATGTTTATTCGCCGACGTTTCGGTCGCCAATCGCTACCTTCATCAGGGCAAATATATACAACTATACAAGATCATAGGTATATTTTTTCCGAAATCTGACAGTCCAGATTAATCGAATTAATTTTTAATAATCGATTATTTTCGGGAAATATGCGTTTGAAAAGATGAAATATCCAAATGTATTTTTCTACTATATATACTATATACTACTATAATACTACAGTATACTCTACTGTATGTGAATTGATATTTTCCCGATCGCCTCCAACTTTCTTATGTAGATAAGAGAAAGTAAAAAATATAAACAAATAGTTTGCTCTCTTCTCTTCTTCGAGCTAATTTTAATTCATCCATCATTTGCAGGAGAAAGCAATTAAGATGTTTGAGGGAAAAGGTTTGGGTTGGATAGATTGGCGAGGAGAGAACGAAAGGGGAGGGGGGAGGGGAAGGGGGATATCTTTGAAACAGATTGCAAATGAAGGGACTCAATTAATCCCTTCTGATATCGAAAACGATGTCTCCAACTGACTCTCTCTTTCTCTCTCTCTCTCGCTCGTACAGACCTAAATTATTGTTCTATGAATTATATTGTTTATCGTAGGCCTATATTAATAGTCAGAGACCAGGAACTAACTTGCGAGTAATTTGGAATAAAGGAGAGATTTGGAGTTGGCTTTTCAGCAAAAAATTTGAATATTTTAAAAATAAGTAATTTACCTTCCATTATTAAGATGGATAAGGAAGAAAAGTGGGTTGAATATTATTGCTAAGAGATGGAGTCTGTTATTGGGAGATTTTGATGGAAATACACGTTTTGAGGATACCTGATTCCAAAAAACTGTGAAATGATCTGAATGGTAAACGAAGAGCCATGAGATTGAAATTTGATATTTAAGTGTTAAATTAGTTACCCCCAACAAGAAACTTCTGAATAAAAAGTACTAGTACTTGACCAACGTTTCCCGACGAAATCAAAAAACTTGGGAAAAGTGCATTGAAGTCCATGGAGGTTATGTAGAGTTCTTTTTTTTCGATTTTATAGAAATCGCCATTTTATTGAAATCCTCTTTAACGGTATGTGAAAGGTACCTTATTTATCTACATAACCTCCCTGGAATTCAAACCACGTTTCACAAGTTTTTTGATTCCGTCGGAAAAAATGTTTTTTATTTGCATTTGCATCAATGACGGCCGACACAATAAAGGACCTGAGATTCAAAATGCTCGAACACCCACCATACAGTCTAGACCTGTCTCCAATCAATTTTCATATTATACCATTAAAGGAAGCGTTAAGGGGAAGAAAATTTGCAAGTGTAACCGAAAAACTTGGGAAAAGTGCATTGAAGTCGAGAGGCTTTGATGAAAGGCTGGCAGGGACAAATTAATAATTAATAGATGACCAGAATCGAACGCGGGCGGGCGGCCTTCCCTTTTGTAGGCTGTCCTATTTTTTAGTTAATTATTTTCCTTTTGATGGTCTTTGATTCTTGTGACGTGTCACCCTTTCAATACTTGCAAACAGCTTTTCATTAAAGCTTTAAAATATTAATTTAGTATTTTTTTTTTTTTTTTTCTTATAAATGTGAAAATAACATGATATGACTTTGACTCGAACTTGTTCAATGAATTAGCCAACTGAGACAGAAAACTCATTAAAATTTTCCTATATAACTAATTCTATTTTTAAAGTGAACTAATTTTCTTTAATAGTGTTTTCTCAATGTTATATTTTGTTCCCCATTTATGAATATTAATATCATCGTGTGAATTAAATTTTCTTTATATCCCAAGTAACTAGAAGTCTGCAACAACAAATTTATTAGAAGGGACAATACGGAAGTGATGTATTTTCTTATGGCGACTACTAAATTGTAGTATAGTTGTTGGATAAAACAGGTATCTGTTTTTGATACATGGTGCTATTGCACAGAAAACACTTGAACGTGAAGGAGCGCAAATGTTTCTCGGGGGGAGTCGAGCTCATATCCCCGCCACACACTAAAATACTTTTAATTTAAGGAACAAACAAAAGTTTCATTAACATTTTTTAAAGAATTACTGTGATCGAAACAAAATAGAAAGACTTTTCGAATTTCAGTGTACTTCGACGATTGCGGTGTTGTGCACTAAGAATTCCTTCTGCCTGGACAAAGTGTCAATAAATAATGCGTCGTTTGCTGAAGTAATGGCTACAAGAGATTCCCTTTTGTGGGTAAACAACTCATCACGATAATGCGCCTTCTTATACGGCTTTGGTTGTTCGCGACGTTTTCATCAAAAATGTTTCGGCATCCATCTTATTCCCCTGACTTTTGTCTGCTCTCGAAACTCGAAACCGCTTCGTGGAAGTGGGGTCCAACGATCTAACTTTGGAAGATGTCCTAGTTTGAGGAGAGACTCCCTCAGCACCGGCGTGTAGCCTGCTCCTTTCGAAGAATGCATCACTGAGACTTTACGTCCGTTCCACAGGACGGGATGTCACAGTAACTCCCTCCTCGTAGAGTTGCCTGGGAGCTATTGTGGAGAGATCAAATATTCCAATCCAGTCCCTGCTTGAAGATTTGTTTGCATTAAATAAATACTTTTATTTAATGAAAAATCCCGCACGCCCAGGGTTTGAACACGGATCTCCTTTGTAGAAGCCGACAGAAGCGGAGATATAAACACAACATCCATCTTGCTTACTGAAGGGGTCAAGAGTTGTTCTTTGAAGTATTTTAAAATTTATATCGTGGCGTCTTTATAATTCAATCAGGTTGAAGTGTTTGAATTCTCAAAAGATAGTTAAAAAATAAAATAAATTTTATATAAGTAGGTTCTATATTGTTTTGTGGTTTGTTTAAATGTAATCCTATTATCTCTTTCTCTCTTTGATTAAATAATCATAGTCATTTTGATATGGTAATTTCAGTGATGTCGTTGCCTTTTTAGCCCCCCGCCAATCCAATTCCTCAATCCGTTCATCTAATTAAGAATCATTATTGGAATTTCAATGAACGAAATGTTTGTTGAAATAATGAGCTTTTGTTATTGATCTCTCTGATGACATCATCTTTCATTAATCATAACTTGAAATGTCGAAATAACAACTTATAACGAGAGAGAGAGAGACAGAGATACTTTCTCCTTTTTAATTTTCATAATAATACCATCAATCCGAGATGATTTTTTATTTTAATTAAAGCACGCTATTAATATTTTTTTTATTTTTTTTAAACCCTCACACTTTTTTCCCATTCACACTCACACTCACACACACATTCACGCAGTCTTTTCGACAACTTAGGCCATTTAAGACTTTTACCATAACCGTTATATGTGATAATAGGGGTATTCGTGATCTTGTGTTTTGTCTTAAATGTCTTAAATCGTAAACAGTTTAGCACAAAAGTTAACGAACGGGCCAAAAATAAATTTGTCCTATGTCGTATTTAATGATTATCGGCGAGATCGAACAACATTCATAACCTACTAAAAGTCTTTTTCTTTTTTAAATTGCCCCCCCCCCCCCCCCCCGAGAAACACGTCTGGATCTGCGACTGCTCACATATCTCATTTATTTTTATTTTTGAATAAAAAAATAAGAGAAACAAACAAAACATGAATAATTTTTGCATCATTAAAAGATTTTAAAGATAAGAAAAATGCAGCTATTAATTTTTCTTTTTCTTTCGGTCTTCATCAGACAAGGAAGTAGTAGTATTCTAATGAAAAGTCAACCGAGAGAGAATAAAACGAAAGGAAAATTAACAGCTGCATTTTTCTCAGGGCCTGATTTAGGATTATAATAAAAACTCAAACTGAACTAATTTTGAAAATTATCAATAGATTATTTTTTGGATAATAATTACACCAGATTTTTTGTGTCGAGATATATTTAGTTTTCCATAATATCTTAAATCCAAACTTGGGTTTTGACTGGTCCTCGGGCTAGGTGTAGCGCGCCTGCCTTGTATACCAAGGGTCGAGGGTTCGGATCCCAAGCAGTCCGATGATTTTATTTAACCCATAGGGATTTAACATTGGCTCTATGGAAGGAAGAGCCGGAAAATGAATTTGAAAAATCTGAAATATCACATCAGTAAAGTGTACTTCAAACAATTTCTACAAAAAATTTTATACTTTTTAAAGACCATCTAAAAAATTGTTGATTTTTTTATCAAAATCGATAGAGCCAATTTTGAAGAAAAAAGTGAAAAAGTACTTCAGTAAAGTACTTTTTGGCAGATTTTGTTCAAAAGCATATATTAACTGTTCGGGAGGGCACCTAACTTAAATATAAAATTTCAACCTCGTAGCTCCTTTCCTTCATGCTTTAAATTTAACAAAGACCGAACATTTTGAAGCACCCACTTTTTTGGACTGAGGGGACCTCAAAACATGAATTTCCATCACATTTTTGACATGATTGCATTACTTCCTCACTATATATTACATATATAGGTGCTGGGGTTCAAAAAAACGCAGGAGAAACTCCCTTTTCTCATTGACATTGACGATTTTGTTTTTTTTTTTTTCGTTTCAACGATGACAAAAGGCCTAACCTTTACTCTTAAGGACAATAAAGTGCCAATCAATTTAATCAAAACGTTTTTCATACGCAAACAATTTGCATTTTTAGATAACAATCAAGAGGTGACTTAAAAAACAAAAAAAAAAAGGACAAACGCAATTAAACCATGACTCGTTTAAGTTGAAGGAGCAAATATTTTCAGTCCTAACGAGAGAACCAACAAAACCAGCCGAGCAACCCTCCTTCTATTTAATTAAGCCCGCCTACGCAATGGGAAATAACCTCCAGACACTTGGCGGTTCTTTTTTCTTTTATTTTGGCCAAAAAAAAAAAAAAAAAACCTCCGGCTTTGTATTCAAATGGGTTTGTTGTTGTTGTGGTTGTTACTTTGTTTTACATTCAACTACAATTTATCTTTGTTTTAATTTTTTGTTAATAAAATTCTAAAAATAGAAATTAAAAAAAAATTTAATTCAATATTTTTTTTCTTTAAAACATGGGTGGGGGAAGGGCAGGGCCGGTGCAAGCTATTCTGCCGCCCTAGGCAAGATATTTTTTTTGCGTCCCCCCCCAAAAAAAAAAAAAAAACGGAAAATTTAATTTGCCGCCCCCCTCCTTAAAATTTTCCCTGATCTCAAAAATTTTTCTGCGAAATTTTTTTTTTTTTGCGGAACCAAAATTTTTTCCCGTGTGGCGCCCGCGGAACATTTTCTCTTGCGCGGAACCAAAATTTTTTCCCGTCCGGAAAAATGTTTTTTTTTTTAGAGACGCTAAATTTTTGCCGCCCGCGGAACCAAATTTTTTTTTCGGATGCCGCTTGCGGAACCAAAATTTTTTTTTTCCCTTTTTGCCGCCCTCTCCAGGTTACAGCCCTAGGCGGCCGCCTAGTTTGCCTAGTGGACGCGCCGCCGCCACTGGGGGGGGGGGATAAACACTCTTAAAAATGTTTGTGTTTTAAAATTGTAAGGGGTAAGCGATTAAATTCTGACACTAAAAGGTGAAGACCAGTTGCTTTAATAGGAACTTTAGCGTAGGAGTTTCGAGTATTGCCTAAGCACCAGGCGCAATCTTAATAAAAATCTTGAATTAAAAGTTGCTTAAAGTGCGCGTCTCAGGGTGGTAATTTTGGGAGTTTCCAGCTACCACAAATTTAAAGCTATCGACCTCAAATTTTTTTTTAAATAAAACTATTTAAAATATCTACAACTTCTAGAAGCCCTTTTTTTGATTTTCGAAAAAATAATTTTTTTTTTTAGATTAATCGCATTAAATAAAAGATATTTTTAAAAAATTCGCTCTATATCTTATAGATAATTAAATTAGTAATCATTGTATTAAAAAATAATTAATTTTTTACCCTTAATTAATTAGCGGGAATCTTTCAAATGAAATGGAATAAATCCCTTGTATTCCTATGTGAAAAACTAACGCCATCTCTTGCCGCCTCGAGTAACTCGGTAGTCAATCGTCTTCTAACGGCTTTTTGAGACTCGTACCTTAATCCGTTCTTTAATCATAACATTTCTTACGAACAAGGACGAGATATATTCAATATGTATCAATTACTATTTTCATAATAAATTTTCCTTTTGTATTTTCACTGTTCATCCTATAGAATGTATTTGACTTAGTAAATAACGAAATTATCTCCACATCCAACTGATGGATTTACTCTTCTTCTTCATTTTTCTCTTCCTTTGTTACTCCGATTTCATGTTTCAAAAGAAAATCTCTTTTTTTTTTTTATTAAATCTTATTATATGAAAAAAATTGAAGTAATCTTTTTTTTTTTTTTGTTAAGAAAGCCACATATTCACATATCATCTTGTCATTGTGTCCTCCTCTCTCTTCTGATTCTGCTTTAACACTTGATTTCCTTCATCGTTATCTCGTTGTCCCATACAGCCACTGCAACGGCGGTGGGTCTCTGCTCTCTCTCTCTCTCTCTCTCGCCTTTTATCTTTTAAGAAATCAATGGTTTGAAAAAAAAATCATTTTTTTTTTATATTAACGTGACCGAAATTTTGAAATTGAAGCTTTCACAGTTGTTATTAATTAATTAACTAAGGGCCGGTTGCTTCACTTCTAATCCCTCGGATAAATATCTTTGGTGTAAAGACTTTAAATGAAAAAAAATCTGGTGTGAGTACCTTCGGTAATCGAAAGTTGTGTTCTGTGCTTGTCACACCAGATTTTTTGGTTCATGTCAAAAATTCGATATCGAGATTTTGATGGATATACACGTTTTGAGGTCCCTGAGACACCCACCTAGGGCGTGAAAATGAGCTTTTAATCAAAATCGGGCAGATCCGACATATAGCATTGGATTCATGTCAAAAATTCATTATAGTAAACAAGATCACGCTTAACCTTCATGTTAAAAAAATGAGTTTTTTCACATATAATTAGCAAGCTGGTATAAGGAAAGTTTTGTGAAGTTAGCAGCTTAAACAAGAACATCATTTTTAAATAATTAATTCAAGCTAATTAAAATTAAATATACAAATTAAACACTAGGTTATTTGTTTCAAAGGTTTTATTAATTAAAAATTAACACTTAATACGTATTAAGTGTTAATTTTTAATTAATAAAACCTTTGAAACAAATAACCTAGTGTTTAATTTGTATATTTAATTTTAATTTACAAAATGTTTCAACGAGAACCAACGGTCGAAAGTTTAAATCTTATCAAGCTAATTAATTTTTTAACAAAAATTTAAATACTTTTCAATGGCAAAATGAGCTGAAAATATAAAAATTCAGATCCACAACTCATCGGAAAGTCCTTTGAAAATAGACTTATTCGCGCAGGGTTTCAAATAAAGCGCGGGCCCCTGAGCGAGAATAAAGTACCACATTAGTTTGGTCTATTTTGATCTAATTTTCAGACAAGTGTTGCATTCAAAAATTACCCTTAAATATCAAGTTTCACCCCTCTACCTCATTGGGAAGTGTCTTAAAAAGTGACTAAAAGTTGGAGACCTTGAAAAACTAACAAGTTAAATAAAAGCATTTAAAAGAACATTATTAATTGTTTTTTTCTCGTTGAGATTCAATTTAAAAAGAGATTTGAAAAAAAAAAAAATTCATAAACCTAACATAACGTGTATTGTTAACTCTAAATTGGATTGAGCCACATACAAGTCCAAATACACCGGCTTTTTTTTATTATTAAAAATTTAAATTGTTTTGTTTGAATGTAAATTCGAATTGGTCCTGGGGGCCGATGTTTATCTCCCGGGGACTTCTAACCTGTTGCTTGCTTTTCCTATTGAACGGGCGTGCGTGGGTGTCTTCTCCACCCTCTCTGACGTCAGAGCTGCCAGGGGGAGATTTACAACCCCATGGCCCCGAGATTGATGCACATGGACAGCCCCTTGATCGAAATGAATGCGTCAGCTCCACCCCCTCAGTGTATGTTAAATAAACACCCCACAGAGAAAATTTTACTAATTTTAAAATTTATAATGATTGATGGTTAAATTATTAGAGATGCGAATTTTTTTTTTTTATATTATTTACCGTATAAATTAATCTATAAACGCTTTGATCGTGGAGTAAACAGAATATTATTTCTATAAAATAAATATTTTTCCATTCACATATGTATAGTTTATTTATTTATTTATTTTTTGATCAGATACTTTATAAAAATAAATGTAATTTGGTTTTATTCACTGATGAAAAAGATTAATAAAAATGACATCGCTTCTCCATCTGAATACAAATTGATATATTTTTACTTTCTCTCGCCTCTCTATCAGGTCTATTCTCTAAAAACAGACGTTAAAATTTAAAATAAACAAATGGGTGTTAAAAGGGAATGTAAAAACAAACAGCGTTAAAAAAAATGCTATTCTCTAAACAAAGTTTTAACAGCGACGTTAAAGTGCTGCTTTTATTTCAAACCTATCAAAATCATAACCTTACTTTTTAGGTTAAGGACGCCATTTTTATTTTAAACACGACGTTAAAATATTAAAGGCACCCCCTAGACATGACATTAATTTTTGAGATTATTTACTAAATATTAAGGTTGTTCGGACATTAAAGCACTTAAACTGATTAAAAGCTAATTTTTTAATATGTTATTAATCACTATCAAATACGTATAAAATAAAATTTTGAAGCAGATCTGACACAGGGTTATCGTGTAATTAATTTTTAAAAAATTGAAATTTAACATGTAGCCTATGGGGAATAACGACGAAATTCACACATATCGAATTATATAGGCACCTTCTGCAACTGATACAAAAACAAAAAAACTTACATTTTATTAATTCACTTCCGAGGAATATGTTAAAAATAAAATCAAAAGTTTCTGCCGACCGCTTTTAAAGATATTTTAACAAGAAAGTCAAAAAATTCTCCAAAATGACAGTCGCCAATATTTAAAAATAAGGAAGCATCGAGAGTCAGACCAGCCTGGCAACGTCGCATAAAATACTTGATGTTAGTTACATATTTTTTTTCAATTTTAAGATACTTTTTCTCGCAAATCGTCCATTGTGTTTAAACTGATTTGCATTAAACATTGTAATATATTAAATAAAATAAAATTTAAGGCGTTTAAGATTTAAAATAGATAGTTGATGAATGCAATGTTGCCAGTTCTATATTTCGTGAAAAACTGCTCAAGTCGAAAGTCATTCATTTATTATTTTTGGTAATTAAATTATTAACTTAATCCAATTATAAACTATGATAGGTCACGACTAAATTATAATAAGGAATTTTGGCATTCAAATTTTTAATTTTATTTAAAAAAAAAATTTAGATTCTATTATGACTTACGATGTACTATCCGAACAACCTTAACGCTTTGGATTTAAAGTTTTTGTTTTCAGAATAGCTATTTGTGCCAAGGAAGTGATTTTGAATAGCATTTTTTAAAGCTGATTGTTTTTACATTACTTTTTAACACCTATTTGTTTATTTTATATTTTAACGTCTGTTTTTAAAGAATAGACTTCTATATGTTAATATATAGAGAGAGAAAGTATTGCATTCATGTCAAAAATACGATGTCGAAATTTAGATGGATATACACGTTTTGAGGTCCCCTTAATCTAAAAAAGTGGTTTTCGAGGCATGGTCTGTCTTTGTGTGTGTCTGGGTTCAATTTAAAGCATGAAGGAATTGAGCTAGAATGTTGAAATTTTATATTTAAGTTAGACACCCACCTAGGGCCTGAAAATAAGCTTTTAATCAAAATCGGCCAAAGGGTACTAGTACTTTACTGATGTACTTTTTCGGTTTTTTCGATTTTCTCAAAATTCGCTGCAACGATTTTGATTAAAATTCAAAAATCAATTATTTTTGAAAGTTGTGTGCTCTGCGACAGTCACAGCAGATTTTTTTATTGTTTTTATTTTTTCAATTTTAAATAATTCAAATGAATACATATGGGAGATTAAAAATATTTTCCTCGAGAGGAAGCGGATTTTACCTGCAACAAGCAATAATAAATAAAATATTTTTTCCATTTTCTTTCTACTGCCATTATCAATTGACCTAAAAAAGAAAAAAAGAAAGATATTTCCTCCTTTAAAAGTTATTTAATAAAAAGGGCTTTATCTTTTTATAAAAATGAATTTTCAAGATTATTTCCTTATTAAGGCATCTTATTAAAGATTCTTTATATTTTTTTATATGAACTTTGGTTTTTGTATTTTGGTACCGTGAAGACCAAACGACTTGTTATAGGCATATTAATCCGGGGGGGGGGGGGGGTTAATCACACTACGCTTCCTCCCAAAACACAAAAAATCTGGTGTGACTGGCTCACAGAACATACTTTTCTCTTACTTTTGGTAAGAGAAAGTTGTGTTCTGTGCTTGCCACACCAGATTTTTTGTGTCGTGGAATATTTAGCTGATATATTAGAATTAAAGATGTACAATTTATAAGTATGGGAAAAGATTTATATTTTGTTACCATGGCAACCATTTCTCCTATCTTTTCTATGGAGTACAAGAGTAAAGTGGTCTTCAGAAGATTTCAATGACAAAATGAGAATATACATTTTAAAGAGCATGTAAAAAATAATTGATTTTTGAATTTTAAACAAAATCCTTAGAGCGAATTTTGAGACAGTCGAAAAAAACTGAAAAAGTACATCAATAAAGTATTAGTACTCTTTGGTTCAAATTTGATTTGATGGTTCAGATTTTGTTCAAAACAGTGGCGTAGCGAGGGGGGAGCAAGGGGGGTCATCATGCCCCGGGCGCCACTCACAAAGGGGCGCCAAATGGTCCGCAAAACAAAAAATTGCTGGGTAATTTTTATTTTTATTATAATTGATTTCTGGAAAATATATTTTAAATTTAGTGTCAGTGTAATATAATAATTTTGTATATTATATGGTTTTCGAATGGGGGGGAGGGGGGGGCGCTAAAAGGGTATTGTGCCCCGGGCGCGAGTTAAGCTCGCTACGCCACTGGTCACTCCAGATTTTTTCTGTCAACATATATTTAGTTACTGACTGTGCGGCACATTTGCATTTAAGAGAAGTACAAGAGTAAAGTAGTCCTCAGAAGATTTCATTGCCAAAATGAGAATATACATATTAAAGAAATTCTAAAAAATAATCGATTTATGAATTTTAAGTGGAGTGAATTTTTTAGAAAATCGAAAAACTGAAAAAGTGCATTAGTAAAGTACTAGTACTCTTTGGGCGATTTTGTTCAAAAGCTTCGTGTCACGTCCCAGGGGGTACCTTATTTAAATATTAAATTTGAACCTCATAGCTCTTTTCGTTCTTGAGATATTTTGTTCACAGACCGACCATGTCGCGAAAACCACTTTTTTGGATACAGGGGACCTCAAAACGTGTATATCCATCAAAATCTCGACATCGAATTTTTGACATGAATCCAATTCTTTCTCTCTATATATATTAACATATATAGAGGTAAGAGAAAGTAAAAATGCTTAGACTACAATATTTAAAATATTTTTTTTTTTTTTTTTAATTTTATTTTATTTATGTGACGAACTTTCCAAACAAAATTATAGAAACTATATAGGTATATAGGCTATATATATATATTTGAAAAATTTCCCGGACGGCCCGGGCTTCCTCCCCCCCCTCTTCTTATATAAGCCCATGACCCATAGGTCTAAATATACACGTATGCACATTCAAATTTTTAATTACATTATTTTTTTAAATATATTATTTATTTAAGGGTCGATATGGGCTGGGTTAAAATATTTAAAAGAGAACGTGGAATATTTTAAATAGTCTGTTGATATGTTTTTTTCTAAATCGAAATATTTTTAGATTAGATAAAAAAGTATTTTTTTTCTTTTACTAAAAAGGGAATTGTTATTTCGATTCTTTTTTACAGAGATAAGAGAGCGAGAGGCAACTCGTCCAGTCGTGTTGAGGACTTGCCAGGCGCTCGCTCGCTCGGCGCAAGCAGCTCTCTTGGCTATTTATCTTAAAGTGAATAATTATATAGTGCAACTCACCCCCATCGTGTCGTCATCCCCTCGAGGGTCTTATTAAAGGTAATTATTTATTTTTTTTTTGGTGCTTGGAAAAATTAACATTAAAATAACTACGAATTTATTCACTAACATGCTAAAAAAATTCTTTTAGATTTTAAATTAAAATATTTTAATATATCTTCGAAGGTATTTATGAGGGCGGGGAGGGGGCAAAGGGGTGTATGAGTTATGAACACTTATTTATTTATTTTCGTTCATTCCTTTAGTCAATTTTAGTTTAAAAAAATTAATTTCTAACACTATATATTTTTGTTGCCACTATAACTTATTTATAAAGGGGTGGATTAAGGGTTAAAAATAATAATAATAATAATCCCTATTTATTTTTTGTTTAATTTTTTTTTATTTCCTTTGTCTTTTCTTTCATATATATTTTATATAGAAATTCTAAAATGAAATTTTTCATTCTTATAAAATCCAAGAAAAATAAATACTCGGTTAATAAATCCCCAAATGGGGTGGCTCATAAAT
This sequence comes from Euborellia annulipes, assembly GCA_023213315.1. Taxonomy (NCBI): domain Eukaryota; kingdom Metazoa; phylum Arthropoda; class Insecta; order Dermaptera; family Anisolabididae; genus Euborellia; species Euborellia annulipes. The sequence continues at coordinate 60,005 of JAKCPI010015613.1, read as the reverse complement.
CCACAATTTTACCCATTGAAAAGCAGAAAAAATATTGGCTGCAATCTTCTTTTGTTTTCTTTTTCCATCATTTTTACTTTCTCTTACCTATGTATATATATAGAGAGAAAGTATTAGATTCATGTCAAAAATTCGATGTTGAGATTTTGATGGATATACACGTTTTGAGGTTCCCTGAATCAAAAAAACTGGTTTTCGCGACATGGTCTGTCTGTGAACAAAATATCTCAAGAACGGAAAGAGCTAGGAGGTTGAAATTTTATATTTAAGTTAGACACCCCCCAGAGGCGTGAAAATAAGCTTTTGATCAAAATCAGCCAAAAAGTACTAGTACTTTACTGGTGTACTTTTTCAGTTTTTTTCGATTTTCTCAAAATTCGCTGCAACGATTTTGATTAAAATTAAAAATCAATTATTTTTTTAGATGCTTTTTAAAATGTATATTCTCATTTTGCCACTGAAATCTTCTGAAGACCACTTTACTCTTGTATTTCTTAGGAAAGAGGAGAAATAACAAAATATAAACCAAGGGCGGATCCAGAGGTGTTTCTCGGGGGGGGGGGGGGTAATCTGGTGTGACTGGTCGCACAGCACTATTTTTTCTTAATTTCGGAAATTTAAAGGCGCATTCTGTACTTGTTTGCCAGAATATAAATGCAAAAAAAATTTTTAAGTATTAATTTTTAAAATTTTACATTAAAAATACATTTTTTTTTTCGAAAAAAAAGTATTTTTTTCAAATCTCATTCCCCTTTACCCCCCCCCCCTTGTATCCGCCCTTGATGGGAACCCAGGCCGGGCGAAGTTTGCAGCTTGTTTCTAATGAAATTAAAAAAAAAAAAACTAATCTATTTTTGATTCAACATTTACAAGACAACAAAATGATTTTCTTTTTCAATTTTTTTTTTTTTTTAATTCATTCCCCATTCAAAGGTTCAAAAATTTAAAGTATTTTAAATAATCTATTAAATCTGTCTAACATCTCTAACTTCATGAACGCGCGTTTCGGTCACAAACAATCACCCTTTTTCATGACATTAACAGATTGTATTTAGACAAAAATATTAAAGAAAAAAATTTCATAATTTAAATTTTCATCAATTTCAGTAAGAATCGAGAAGAGAGATTTTAATTATCATTATTTTAAAGATCAATAAGTTTCTTTTTATATAGAAAAATGTTTCAAATTCTTGTTTTAATGAATGCTGGTGCAATTTTCATTTTTATTTTTATTATATCTTTTTTTTTTTTTTTTTTTTTAAACATTCACACTTTTTTCTCATTCACACTCACATTCACACACTCATTTACACAGTCTTTTCGGCAACTTAGGCCATTTAAGACTTTAAACGATATCCGTTAATGATTATTATACATATTGGGGTCCAGGCATTTTTATTTAAGTCATTTGGTATCCAAATGCCTTAAATAAAATTATCGGACTGCCTGGGGTCCGAACCCGCGACGTTCGGTATAGAAGGTAGACACGCTACCAACTACTCCAAGCCCCGTGGGCTTATTATATTTTGTTAACATTTCTTTTTCTCTCTATAATATCATGTTTCTCCTTACAAGACTCTCTCAAATTCGATTCCAAGTTCCATGATTCTAACGATTCTTATTACTTTCAATAGAGAATATAATATTTATTCTTTTTTACTTTCTATTACCTCTATATATGTTAATATCGAAATATTTGGAATTATTGCCTTGTAAACTAATAAAAAATTGCTAAAAATATAGCGTTTTCGTTCTCAAATCAGAATAAATACAGTAGCATCTATTCAGTGGCGGTCCCAGGATTTGGTCAAGGGGGGGGCCCAAATTTTTTTTTTTTTTTTATTCATTTAAGCTTTTTTTCGGCAGCGAAAGCCATTTAAACCCCGTCTCTATTTATTTCACCGGGATTGTTAGCCAATGGTCCAAAATTTATGAAGAGAAGGTGAAGAGGCAGTGGCGCACACCAGAAGAGTAGTGGGTAATAGCGGTTTATAATATGCTAAAACAAAACGGTACAATTTTGAAACTTCGTGTCAGAACATATTTCGCTCGTCATTGAGTACCGAAGATGCCCTCGGGCCTTGGTGTAATAGGTAGCGTGCTGGCCATTTGTACCGCGGGTTCGCATCCCGTCTCATGCGAGAATTTATTTCAATTAGATCGGCTACCAATCCAATTGAAATAAATGGCCTTCGATGCCGAAAAAGATCTTAAATGAAATAAAAAAAAAGAAAATTGTCCGAAAATCATTTAAACAATTGTATTGCCTAATTTGAATAATATCGAAATGATACGTCACTCTCGCTTAGTAGCCATCTTCAAAAAGTTTTAATAGCCACCTTTTAACCCTTAAACAATGTAGAGCTATATTTCGGTAACCGTTAACATACACGAAAACATGAGCAAGTCAAAAATTGATCAATTGTAAAAAAATTACCAAGTTTACTGAAATATCATGATTAATAACACTGTGCTACAAGAAAAAAAGCCCCGAGAAAATTCCTTCAGATTCTTAAGTCAAATGATCTCCTGAATCCAAATATGACCTCCGTTTTCCTTCACCACGTACCGTTTTCGGGGGGGGGGGGGGAGCCCTCTACTTATTTCCACCCCTTTTCGTTAATTATAGGGCCACGAAAAAAATTTGGAGGGATGAAAAGGAATATTTTAGCCCTAACATTTCTTCAGAAGGTCTAGAGAAGTGAAAATAAATAAATAAAAGTTAAAAAACATTAACATTTGAATCTAAGGGGAGGATGCGGGGGAGGATTTTGTCCCTTAAAATGCAAAAAAATCATTAAAAATAATCATCAAAATCATTTTCAAATGATTCCGAAGCGCTTGCAAGAAGATGGAAGATTCACAGCTCAGTTGGTCAAATTGGCAATTATGCGGCTAACTTTCATTTTTTTGGGCTGATCTTTACAAATTTAAAATTAAATATACGGATTCTTCTATGTCCTTCAATATTGCCATATTTTATCTAAAGGGGTAGAAATTATTTCTTGTCAAAGTTTGAAAAAAATTCTTCTTGCAAGGGCTTCGGAATCGCCCACACCCCACCCGCTTTAACCTATATATTTTTTTTTAGTTGAGGGATGTTTACGGAAGGGTGAGGTGGGTCTGTCTGCCTGAATATGTAGAAAATCAGTGAAAAAATTGTGAAAAAATTGTGAAAAATCAGAAAATTGTTAATTTTTACTCTCTCTTACCTATGTATATATGTAATCTTTATATATATATATAGAGAAAGTATTGCGATCATGTCAAAAATTCGATGTCGAGATTTTGATGGATATACATGTTTTGAGGTCCCCTGAGTCCAAAAAAGTGGGTCCCGCAAATTGGTCTGTGTGCGTGTGTGTGTGTGTGTGTGTGTGTGTGTCTGTGTGTCTGTGTGTGTGTAAACAGATTTTTAGCATGAAGGAATTGAGCTACCGGATTGAAATTTTATATTTAACTTAGGTACCTTTGAAGAATCTCAAAATAAGCTTTTGAACAAAATCGGCCAAAAAGTACTAGTACTTTACTGATGTACTTTTTCAGTTTTTTTCGATTTTCTCAAAATTCCCTCCAAGGACTTTTTTAAAATTCATAAATCAACTATTTTTACTTTCTCTTACCTATGTATATATGTAATATATATATAGAGAGAAAGTATTGGATTCATGTCAAAAATTCGATGTCGAGATTTTGATGGATCTTCACGTTTTGAGGTCCCCTGAATCCAAAAAAGTGGTTTTCGCGACATGGTCTGTCTGTGGGTGGGTGGGTGTGTGTGTGGGTGGGTGGGTGTGTGTGTGGGTGGGTGTGTGTTCAATTTTAAGCATGAAGGAATTGAGCTATGAGGCTTAAATTTTATATATAAGTTAAACACCCCCCGGGACCGGAAAAAATAAGCTTTTAATCAAAATCGGCCAAAGAGTACTAGTACTTTACTGATGTACTTTTTCAGTTTTTTTCGATTTTCTCAAAATTCGCTCTAACGATTTTGATTAAAATTCAAAAATCAATTATTTTTTAGATGCTCTTTCAAATGTATATTCTCGTTTTGCCCTCAAAATTGTTTGAAGCACACTTTACTCTTGTGCTTCATAGGAAAGATAGGAAAAATGGTTGCCATGGTTACAAAATATAAATATTTTCCCATACTTATAAATTTTACATCTGAATTCAAATATTCCCTACTGCCGGGAACTAAATACATGTCGACACAAAAAATCTGGTGTGACAAGCACAGTACACAACTTTCGATTACCGAAGGTAAGAGAAAGTTGTGTGCTGTGCGCCAGTCACACCAGATTTTTTAGATGCTCTTTAAAATGTATATTCTCATTTTGCCGTTGAAATCTTCTGAAGACCACTTTACTCTTGTATTTCATAGGGAAGATAGAAATGGTTGCCATGGTAACGGAATTTAAATTTTTTCTTTTTATTAGATTAAAAAATCAATTGCCCTCGGGGCTTGGTGTAGAGGTTAGCGTGCTAACCTCGTATACCAAACGTCGCGGGTTCGGACCCCAGGCAGTCCGATGATTTTATTTAAGCCAATTGGATACCAAATGGCTTAAATAAGAATGCCTGGTCCCCATATAAGTATATTATTCTCTATAACGGATATCGAAAAAGTCTTAAATGGCCTAAGTTGCCGAAAAGACTGTGTGAATGTGTGTATGAGTGTGAGTGTGAATGAGAAAAAAAGTGTGAGTGTTTAAAAAAAAAAAAAAAAAAATCAATTATTATTTAAATTCCCATTTTTTTTTAATTTATTTGTGTCTTTAATTGTTTCAAAGAAAACATATATGTCTCTCTCTCACTTGCAAACATTATCGTCTCTCTCTACTCTTTTTAAATTCCCTTTCCACCTTATCTTCGCATTAGGAACAATGTTAATTTCCTATAGGGATTTGTATGTTAATTTCGATTCAAAAGGGGGTCCCCTTTAGAACTTTTTAGGCATTTAAATTTTTTTTTCCAATTCTTATGAAATTTTGTATTTCTTTACGATTCTATATTGTGTATAAAATGTCCAAATATGAGATTAAAATTTTGAAAAATAACCATAGTTTATTTGAAGCAGTCAACATTTAAAATGCACGTTTGAAACTAAGGTGCTATCGGAAACTAAATATATCTCGACACAAAAAATCTGGTGTGACCAGCACGGTGCACAACTTTCTCTTACCGAAGGGTAAGAGAAAGTTGTGTGCTGTGCGCCAGTCACACCAGATTTTTTTTGCATTTTAAGGGACAAAATCCTCCCCCGCATCCCCTCCTTAGATCCAAATGTTAATGTTTTTTTAACTTTTATTTATTTTTTTCACTTCTCTAGACCTTCTGAAGAAATGTTAAGGCTAAAATATTCCTTTTCATCCCTCCAAATTTTTTTCGTGGCCCTATAATTAACGAAAAGGGGTGGAACTAAGTAGGGGGCTACCCCCCGAAAACGGTACGTGCTGGGGGTAAACGAAGGTCATATTTGGATTCAGGAGGTCATTTTACTTAAGAATCTGAAGGAATTTTCTCGGGGCCAGAAAAAAGTTTCATTTTGTAGCACAGTGTAATCATACCTAGGGTTACCATGATTTATTGAGGCCAGACCCGGACAGACTACTTCCGGAGGTCTAGGGGGCTTGGAAAAATTTTTGAAAATTAGGCACTAAAATCTGCGTTTTTAGCTATCTATTCTGGCAAATTTATAATTTTTTGTTTAGTTTTAAAATATTAAATAAAACATTTGAATTTTTGTCGGTCCAATGGGGGGGGCCCGGGCCCCCCTGGGACCGCTAGTGCATCTATTGCAATATTATTGAGACTAAAGCCCGGTAGTTAGGCAGCCCAAGCAGCACACGCTCACTAAACTTTTTTTCTGATTAAAACCATTGAGATAATTTTTATTTCGATATATCTTGATATTGATATTAAAAAGATAAATTTTTTTGATTAGCCTTCAGCCTGCTTTGTAAAAGGCATTTCTCACACAGACAAGGGCTGCCATTTCGGCTGCCTAACTACCCGGCTTTAGTCTCAATACTATTGAAATAGATGGTAGATGATATTTATTATAAATAAATTAATATTAGACCGAATTCTCCTCAACCAAATTCCATTTATTAATTTCGTTTAAATGTATTAATATAAAAATAATTAAATCTATTGTATCATGATTTTCAAATTAGAATGCTCTCAAGAGTTACCGAGGACATATGGCTTTCTTGTATGCAAAAAACCTTGACTGTAATTATAATGTTAGCGGAGTGTAAAATGAGGTACAACCAATACCTTTTATGTATAACTATTATTAAGAATACTTTTTTGTTAACATTGTATTGTTTTCAGCTTCCTCTGAAGAAGAAGAGCCATGTGCCTTCGAAATATCAGGAAATAGACTCATTGGGGAAAATAAAAAAAAAAATTTTTTTCATTTTGTTTTTCCCTTCCTACACCCTTGCCGAAAAGTCAGCGTGGTTGAGGAGAATTCGGTCTACAATTTCTCTCGGCATCACTCATCAGCTTCAATAAATTAATATTATTTAAACAAATAATTCAATTAAATAATTTTAGAAATGAAGTTGTTCCTGAAAATAAAATCACTCTCTTTTCATAAATCAAGACTGATGCATCTTTATTTCTGGAACAGATGCATAATGTGGAAGGAAACAAATTATATAAAAATTAATTTATATTTTTTCTTTGTTTTTAGAAGCCTCCTGATCACCTTCGAGAAGTGGCATCAAGATTCAAGACCAACCTCCAACTAGACATCGCCAGCGAGGAGCAGGGGGATCTTTTCAAGGCAGCTCATCACCACTACAGCTGATCGAGTGCAGAGTGCAGCAGCTACATGAAAAGTCTGTATGAACATTTGCGTGAGCGTAGAGTGAGATAGATTTAGGCTTTTCAAAATTTATTTTAATTTTCACAATTCGGCTTAAATTTTTTAAGAAATTTTGACATAGGGGCATGGATAGGATGTTATTAATACATGTGATTCTCCCATTTCAGAGCCCCTTTTTTAGGTTGGACTTTCCTTAAGGTAATGGATGGGTGCATGTTGATTGTGCAAAAGGTAAATGATTGTAAATGGTCTTTTGGTAATAAATGAATCATGCACAATACTTCACGCTCATTCATTGCCCAACGTTTGGAGCATCATCATCATATGAGACAATTCAAGTGTGCATGTATTATTACTTTAGCTAATATTATATAATTCAGTATTAGGATTTAAGTTTTGCGTGTCGGGGATTAATCTCTTCTATGTTAATTTTTAAGCATTCACGCAATTCTTATTAGATTATCTAGCTAGCAATTGATAGAGTCTATATATGGGCGCTTAATAATTAGAAAATCTCTACGCTCACGCATTTATTTATTTATGGGGTTTAGGCCTTATATGTCGGGATTCTCTGATGTTCTCTTGAATTGACGTTCAATTGTGAATTGATTCCTCAATACTGGCATAGGGTGTTGTTGTTCGTCCCAGTTAGGTTTAGGCAGGGCTCCCAGTAGAGGATCATTTCACTTTTGATCGTTGTTCAGGGAAATAAGAGAATTCTTCTATTGTATGCTTCCCTCTTTCGCGCTGTTTGAGAGAAAGAGTGTATTCTCTTTCTCCGGGGCTCTTTGTCCATCAGTGCTGAGTTCTGGGCCTTGGTTGTTTCAGGACAGAGTGAGTTAATGTTCAAGATGTTAGGAGTTCGTATAGGATGTTGTTAGCTTTAGGGTTCTTTTTTTTTCAGCATGCATCTTGAACAACGTCATTCTGTTTCTGAGATGAGCAATCAAGGGGGATCTTCAGTATTGTATTGGCCGGGCTCCCTTCCTAACTCGTGAATGAATATCAGATCAATTACCTCTGCTTCTTTTTAGCTCTTTAGTAAATGATATTAGGCAGGTGGGCAGAGATTAATTGATCTGTTTGAGTATGTACCTGTGTGTGTGTCTCTGTTTCTTTTCCTTTTATTTCCTTGGGTTTGTGGGCGCGTTCTCTCCGTTTCGATTTTTGGTGATTGAAGGCTTACCTGCCTTCCGGGAGTGCTCGCGTTCGCGTGTGCCTCAAGAAAGAAGAGGAACTTCATTTTAGAATTAGATGACCGTCCTGGTCATAGATAGTGTGGGATTAGGTTAGCTTTTAGGGAAGCCCTCGTTGAGCCGAAAGAAGCAGTCTACAGGGTAAGTTTAAAATGTTTCATAAAATATTACGTATCATCAATAATACAAACTAATCATTGAATTCTTCTTTTGTTTTAGATGGTGTGGGTGGGAGTGGGGGCTGAGATCTTCGAGTTCTTCAGGGCATAACCAACTGGATCCTTCCGTAAGCAATATTAAATCAAATTAAGCTATTAATTAAAAGGTAGAAATGAGGGATGCAGCTTTCTTTATTCATTTAATTCTCACAGCTGACGTTTCGGTTCGGTGTTTGAACCATCCTCAGAGCTGGCGAAAAGTAATTATGAAAGTGTCATTGTTGAACATCTCATACTATATATATATATATATATATATATATATATATTTTTATATAAGAGTTGTTCAACAATGTATAAAATCCACTATGACACTTTCATAATTACTTTTCGCCAGCTCTGAGGATGGTTCAAACAAGGAACCGAAACGTCAGCTGTGTGAATTAAATGAATAAAGAAATAACCTTAGCTGCATCTCTCATTTCTACCTTTTAATTAATATAACATTTCAGCTATAAATTGTTTTAAAAAAACAGCTATTAACAGCTTAACACTTTAATAAAATAAATTTTTATTGTTTTTCTTTTTTTTTTTTTTAGATATAGATCTACTGTAAAATGAAAATATTTTTTTGGCTCCAAAGTTCATCAAAGATCTACGAGCTATTTCAAGAACACTGAAAATTTTTACAACAATGAAGATTTTTCCCCCCCCCCTCCCCCAAAGAAAATAATAAAATAATAGATGATATATGGAAAATATATGCTGACATTTTTTGACTCGCTCAATCGAAAGAGGATCTATATTTCTAAAGAAAAAAAAAATTTTCGCATCTTATTTAAGACTGTTATAAATGGACCGATCGAAAATCAGACTAAGTATGTTCGTATAAATCATAAATTTTAAATACAATTATAAATATGTATGTACTATTTTTTTTTTTTTTTTTTTTTATTTCCAGATCCGGATCGATCAACATTCAAGTTAACAATTGCAAAGATTTCATCGATTAAAACTTCTTACAATTTATTTATTCATTTTTTGTCCTGAGGGAGGTTCGGCAGGCTATAAGGGGAGATGCGGAGGCCTGTTTCAAAAACAACAACCTTTATTGTTTAACTGAACCAAAACATGATTAGGTATTTAAAAAAATATTAAAATAATACCTTCGTTCTGTTATAGAATTATAATACACAGTTTTAATATTATTTTTTTTTTTAATTTCAGTTTTCTCACCACTAGATTTTAGTATTACAAACCTCGTCAATCATAACGTGAATGCTGGGTAGCGGGTAGCACCCTTCTATGATCCCTATAGAAGACAGACCTACTTCAGGATATATTCCCTTTTTCTTCTAGAATTTGTAAAGAAATATTCGTTGACTTCAAAGAACATGAGCTAGAAAATTAATATCAAAAACATGTAAGTATTCTCGTAAATAACACTTGTTGGAAAAACGCAATTGTATAGTTATGATTAGAGCCGGGATTTTTATGCAGCAAAAACCGCTAAATATGCCATATAATATGCAGTAAAAGTATTAAAATATGCAGCGAAATATGCAATACACAAATAAATGGCTTCCAATTAAAGGTAAACAAATTTCTACTGATGTAAAACTGATCGTGTTTTAATTTTGGAAGGAAATAGTGTAAAAACAAATAATTAAATTTAATGTAAAAAAATATGGTGTGACTGAACGCACCTCATAGCTTCAATAATCGAAAGTTGTGTTCTGTGCTTGACATTTTTTGTGTCGAGATATATTTAGTTTCCGCAGATATTTTAGAATTCAAGATGTAAAATTTATAAACATGGAAAATATTTATATTTTATTTTCATGTCAACCATATCTCCTATCTTTCTATGAAGTACAAGAATAAAGTGGTCTTCAGAAGATTTCAATGACAAAATGAGAATATACATTTTAAAGAGCATCTTAAAAAATAATTGATTTTTGAATTTTAATCTAAATTGTTTGAGCGAATTTTGAAAAAATCGAATAAAAAATTAAAATAAAATAAAACTTTTGCCGAAAGATGTTAAAAATATTCAAAAAGTTTTAAATATGCAACTTTATGCAATATTGACCAAATATGCAAAAATATGCAATATAGAATTTGAACCCTAGCTCCAAGGGGGCATGATTCGGATAGAAAATTGGTTTTCCGGGACGCACCTGTTAGCAAATAATTATTGCATAGGAATCCGGGCTCTAGTTATGATGTAATATTTATTAATCGAGGATAGTACCAAATAAATTTATAAAGAAAAAAATATAGCCATATATTCTCATTGGTACAACCCTCGATTAGTAAATAACAATTTACGTTTTGTACCCTTGACTGCCCAATCGGGGTTCCCTCAACAGGCTAAAAATTGAATGAATCACAGTGGCGTAGCGAGGGGCAAGGCGAGGGGGGCGTCATTCCCCAGCGCTACTCACAAAGGGGCGCCAAATGCTCCGCAAAACAAAAAATTGCTGGATAATTTTTATTTTTATTATTAATTAATTTCTGGAAAATATATTTTAAATTTAGTGCCAGAGTAATATAATTTTGTACCATCAAGAGAAAAGATATTGGACAACCCCCTCACGTCTACCTGAATTTAGAGCCTTTTGAGGTAGACGTGAGGGGGTTGTCCAATATCTTTTCTCTTAATGGTATATTTTACTATTATATGGTTTTCGAATGGGGGAGGCGCTAAAATGGTATTGTGCCCTGGGCGCGAGTTAAGCTCGCTACGCCACTGGTTCAAAAGCCTCCAAAAAATCATGGGAGTGAGGCAAACTTATTTATTTTTAACTCGAAAGTTAAGCGTTTTTGTTTACTATATCGATGATTTACTATCTGTCGGATAGGTTTGCTAGTTGACTAGAAGTCAAGCTATTAAAATTCTAGTACGCTTTAATTGTTAATGTTAAAAAATATTCACTATTGTTGCATTCCATTTATGTTAAGGATTGTTTTTTTTTTAATTAAATTTCTTGCTCCACTTAGCTTTAAAATTTAGTATTGATTAGTTTAAGCTGATTAAATTTGTAACAAACAAACCTACATTTTAAGCAAACAAGTGTTCAAAATTTGTGTGTGAGAGAGAGAGAGAGAGTGCACTAACACTTTCACAAGAGAATGGTCCATTGATAATTTTCTCCTGTTGAAAACAATCATCTAAATGTAACTTGGATTCTAATCTTATAAAGGACACTTTAATAATAATAGATGCTGTTGGTTGTTACTTTTTGTTTTTTATTCGTAAAACAAAAACGATTATTTGCTCAACTCATTTACAATATATCGTTCTTTAAGTAAATGGCTCTTTTTATATCTTGTTTTTTTCCTCCTCTTCTCGTGAATCGTGATTATTTTTAATCAAGTTTCTAGGTCGGAACAAATTTTATGTAAAAAAAAAAGAAAGAAAAAAATTGTTCTAATATTCTTTTCTTTAGATTGAATAATAAATCAAAAAATAAGTATATTTCTATAATTTTTTAAATATAGTGAAAAAAGAAATAGGAAATAAGATTCGTTCAATCGAAATTAATTTTACTTTCTCTTACCTCTATATATATGTTAATATATAGGCCTAGGAGAGAAAGTATTGGATTCATGTCAAAAATTCGATGTCGAAATTTTGATGGATATTCATGTTTTGAGGTCCCCTGAATCCAAAAAAGTGATTTTCGCGACATGGTCTGTCTGTCTGTGTGTCTGTGTGTGTGAACAAAATATATCAAGAACGAAATGAGTAGCTACCCGAAGGGTAAGAGAAAGTTGTGTGCTGTGCGAAAGTCCGACCAGATTTTTCACTTGGTGTTTTTGATTAATTTCTAGTATTTTGACCTTTAGAACTTTGTTGCTTTTATTAGGATAATTTTTTTAATTATAGACCACATTTTTGTATTAAATATTTATTAAAAATATATAAATACTGTACAACGTTTCGACTGGTTATTCTGCAGCCGTTATCAAGTACTGTGCACTTGCTCCGACTCTAGTGAGTCAGTGAACTAACTGTCATGTCCGTTAGTTGCCTTTCTATATACAGCGTATGGATGTCTGTATATATGTGTAATTTTGGAATGATTTAATAATAATATTTTATAACATCTATGTAAAAATCAAACTCAGGAAACTTATTGTAACATCATGCTTTTTATGGAAACACTTGCTTTGATAATTGTGACTAACTTCATGGAAATGAGTGAAAATAGCGGGAAAATTTGAATCTAACTTTACAGAAATGCCGGCAGATGGCGCTGACATCGCTCTATATAAAAAGGCAAGTAACCGGCATGACAGTTAGTTCCAGTTAGTTCACTTGAGTCGGAGCAAGTGCACAGTATTTGATAACGGCTGTAGAATAAGCAGTCGAAACGTTGTACAGTATTTATATATTTTTAATAAATATTTATTACAAAAATGTGGTCTATAATTAAAAATTTTCCTAATAATAATATTTCAAACCACAAAAGCTTTAATAAACACATTTGTTGCTTTTCATTAAAAAAAGTTTTTTTTTTAAGTCTTTTCGGCATCTTAGGCCATGCCATACATACTTTAACCATTAACCATAAAACTCCCAAAGTAAGTAGGCTGGGTTACTAAAGTCAAGCAGAAAAATCCTTAAAAAAAAAAAAACTTTCTTTCTAACCGTATATTTAACATAATTATACCTCTTAAGACAGAGGAGTTATTCAAGCCGCTAAACTTTTTCGTGCATGCCTCCTTAACCGGCACACATGCGTTGTAAGACGTTGTCACGTCAAACCCTTCCCAAAAACAAATGTTGGTTGCGTCATTGCCAAATAGAAATTTATGAGGACAGGTTTTTGTTAAGTAATATTTCTTTATTACTTTATGATTGTTAGCAACGTGAGTGATTTAATTATTGAATTGTAACAAAAGAATTTCTATGCATCGTGAGTTAAGTTTCTAAATGAATTAGTTATAGAGGTCTATGCGAATTTTATGATATAATATCTGATTAATATTTAAATTAAATATTTCTTTTGTAAAGAATGATAGAATCATTGATATTCATCTACTAAAAATAATATTCTACAGGCCTATATTAAGAAGAATGAAATGAACCAAAAATTTCAGAAATGACCAGAAAAATTCCAAATTTGTTCAGCTATCAAATTTTTGACTTTTTTTACGAATTTTTACGAACGGAATTCTATGTATCTTTAAAATTCCTTGTCAAAAGATTTGAAGATAATATGCTCCAACCGGTGACTTTGGGATAGTCTCAGAAGTGGATTCAAAATCTGAATTCTCAAAGTGAAGAAAAGAAACTCGTATTTATTTCCATTGGCAGGGGCAGCAAACTTTTTGCGGGCCCCGAACGGAGGAAACTTTAGATATGCCACTGCAATATATGCAATCAATCCATTTTATCTCTGATAAGAATAAACATTCAAAAATCAGGATTATTTTAATTGGTGAAGAGCGGTGAGTGAGTTCAGTCTTAATGGTGATAGAGTCTGAAGAAATAACAAACATTCAATTTTTTTAAATTTACGTTTGACCTTTCAGTCAAAGATCAATGCCATCCTCAGAGCTGTTCATTGCAAACTTCAAGAAATGATTGCACTGAGCAGATCACAGTGCTGAGTAGTGCCGATTTTAAAATCACACACTTAGATTAATTATTGCTAGCCTTTAGCACTAAGGAGGGGGGGGAGGCGCAGCAAGACCCCCCCCCACCCAATCAGCTTGAAACCAGCAAGGGGATGAGGAATGAAACTGAGAAGAAAAATGCATTCAGAATTTTTACTTTAAAAAAAATAAATATTTAAATACTGACGTTTAGGCTTTAGTTAAAGCCATCTTCGGGAGCTGTTAGTTGTCATTATTTACATACTACCAGGAAACCGAAGGAACTTTGCAGCCAGGAGATTAAATAAAAAAATCTTTTATTTAATTTTTTACTTACCGACGTTTCGGTCGTCTGTCACGACCTTCATCAGGGCAAATATTGTCAATTATACACGATCTAAGATCTAATACCTAAGATCTGTCACGACCTTCATCAGGGCAAATACTTGTCAACAATACATGATCTTAGATATTAGATCTTAGATCGTGTATTGTTGACAATTATTTGCCCTGATGAAGGTCGTAGCAGACGACCGAAACGTCGCCAAATAAAAATTAAATAAAATATTTTTTTTTATTTAATCTCCTGGCTGCAAAGTTCTTTCGGTTTCCTGATTAAATCTCCACAGCCATAACACATTAAATTAATTTACATACTACATTTTTTTTTAATTATTTATTTAAGGTCTTTTTCCGCATTTAGACCCCCTCCCTATTTATTCCAATTGAAATAAATTTCTCGCCTGGGACGGGATTCGAACCCTTGACCTTTGACACTAGAAGATAATGCTCTACCTCTGAGTCATAGGTCAAGGACAATTGGCTACATATCCATTATCATTAGAAATTTTATAAAAGTTATCCTCTTTATAACAAAATCCTAATTTCTTTATTTTGCCCTCTAAATCTCTTATCTATTTTTAATTTGAAAGGCCTGAGAAGTTTCATCTTTATTTAAGTGTGTTAGTTATAATAAATTAATAACAATTAATAACCCGGTTGCAAATTTCCTTTTCACTTGGTATTATCATCGTAAGGTAATATGAATTGGGGAGGATTTCAGAGAAACGCTGCTGCATACGCCTACGCAGCCAGCATCCCTCGCTCTTTCTCTTTTCTGGCATGCATTAAACTCCACACCTTCCCTAATCCTTTAAATTGTTTTCGTGTGGGTGTTAAGGCCAAAAAAAAGGAGGCAGCAAAGGAATTTTCTAAAGAATATTCAATATAATTGAAAACAAACAAATTTAATTTAAGATTTTCATTTGAATTCCCTTTCGTTTTGTTATTTATTAAAATAAAAAATTTATTTAATAATGTCACTTTTTTTTCCTTCCCTTTATAAATAAAGATGAACAGATTTAATGCTTGAGTAAAAGGAAAAAGATTAAGAATTGGATGCCTTTTTTTTAAGCTAAACTTTAGATATTAACATTTAAACGAATTCTGTTTTAAAAAAGAAAAAGAACCATTGAGAGGGCCAGACATCAGTTGATGAATTAAAAAGAGTGGCACTAACACTAACTAGCCTGAATTTGCAATTACTGATTGTTATTTGATATAGGCTATCAATAAATATACTTTTTAGTGGTAATTTCTTCTCCGCATCTGAAATGGTATAAATAAAAAGTTTATTTGATTAAGTTTTCACGATTATTGTTATTCGAAATAAAATACATTTTTTGACTTAAATCGTGGTTTAGTTTAGCAAATAATAATAATACAAAAAGTGTGTTATTAATTACAATAATTACAACGTTACGTTTGCTAATTCTGTAGATATATTCAAGGTCTTTAAATACACAGGTTGGCCAGAAACTAGTTAACAAACAATTTTCAGGTCACAGTTTTTGATTGGTCCACGTCATGAAGCTCCTCCTTGCTTATATTTTTCTATTTGGCAGCTTTGTTGATTGTTTATAACCTAGTTCACATTCATTTTGTTTTATTTGCAAATTGTATAGTTTCGGCTAAATTAATTTAGACCCTGGTATTTATACTGCTCTATTAATAATATGCTGTGTAAAAATTTTTATAAATTGTTTGTTTTGAACGATTTTTTACAAAAGGAGGAGCTCCATGACGTCACTCTCTTGAAATGGAAAAAATGTAAACAAACCCCTCAGGGGGGTCAAACTCGGTTTGTTTACATTTTTTCCATTTCAAGAGAGTGACGACAAACCCTCAGGGGGGTCAAACTCGGTTTGTTTACATTTTTTCCATTTCAAGAGAGTGACGTCATGGAGCTCCTCCTTTTGTAAAAAATCGTTCAAAACAAACAATTTATAAAAAATGTATACACGGCATATTATTAATAGAGCAGTATAAATACCAGGGTCTAAATTAATTTAGCCGAAACTATACAATTTGCAAATAAAACAAAATGAATGTGAACTAGGTTATAAACAGTCAACAAAGCTGCCAAATAGAAAAATATAAGCAAGGAGGAGCTTCATGACGTGGACCAATCAAAAACTGTGACCTGAAAATTGTTTGTTAACTAGTTTCTGGCCAACCTCTGTATTTTAAAGACCTTGCCCCCCCCCCCCCCTGGATATATTTACTTTTAACAATGAATACTAGCTGAAGGTTAGGTATTATTTATATACGTGGCTAACTTCGCCTCACTTATATTTGTAGCCAACTTCACTTCGTTCATATACATTCCTCACTTAATATTATTATCAATTGAATTTTTTTTTAAATTTATTTTATTTAAGATCTTTTTCGGCATTGGATATGTGAACCCGCGAACCTTGGTATAAAAGCCCAGCACGCTACCCACTACACCAAGACCCGAGGACCAATTGAATCTTAATTGGTGTTTAATTTTAATTAAACTTGTCAATTAGTAGTTTAAGAGCAATGCATGTGAACTAAGTGAAGTTGGCTACGAATGTAAGCGAAGCCAAGTTAGCCACGCATGTAAATAATACCTAACCTTCAGTTGTGTTCATTGTTCAAAGTGAATGGCATTGTAATATATATTTATGAAGTCATGTTCATTTTTTTTTTTGTTCCACTTTAAAATAATTTCCTCAAATTGTCACACCCCCAACTCTTCCATTTTCCTTTCTTGGAATTTAATCTTCTGGGCTTTTAATCGCCCTCAAATATAAAATTGTAATGAAAGGGAGCTTTCACTTGAATGAACTCTCAGCGACCCTCTTTTTGAATATGATGATCCTGTTACTTATTGACTTCTCATCATCATAAGATAAGCATCAACAAGAGAGACGAAGTCTATACATCACGGATCTTAAATTTTGCTGTTGTATTTGAAAGATTTCCAGGATATAACCACTAAGCAAGGTGATAAACGAAAGTCATGGTGATTGCCAAAAAAAAGTATAGTAAAAAATTATTCGGATTAAACTAAAGTCGGAGATGATCAAGTAGACAAGCAACATCAGTTCAACTATCTCATCAGCTTTTTTTAGCCAGTTGCGGAATGTTAGAGCAAAATAGCGGTAATGTTTCATTCACATCTTTATTATAACTTAAATTCTTTTAATTCAAAAACGAGCGTAAGCAAGAAATTAATTAAAATATATTGAGTGGCTAATCAGATTGTTGATCGACTCGGGTTCGAATCCAGTGACTTCCTAGGATAAGAAAATCGAAATAATTTCTTACTAACTTGTACGTAAAAGAAACAAAGGGACGAAAAATTTATAGCTTAAATTTTAATCAATAGGCCTATTCCCGATGTATTTTAAAAGAAAGAATATTCCCATTAAATGAAGAAAGTTTATAGTGAGACATCAGTTTTATTTAGAGAAATTTGAAATTGATTGATTGATTCGAGATTTCGAATAAATTCGTGAAATATTCATCTAGAAACAAAAAAATCTGAAGAGAACATGCTTCCTGGACTTGTGAACTGGCCCGGAGAACCGTGGAAGAACCAAGAGCCCAGCTGAGATAAAACATCGTCAAGCAACCCTGTGGCTCCTGAACCCCGGTGTGCGTGATCTGTGAAATAACACTTTACCAGAAATAAATATTTAGTTAATTCATTCATACACTGTTTTTTTTATTTATTAATATGTCTTTCTTTTTTCCTAGCCAATAATCCGGAATTTCAGGGTACGCATTTCAATTGAGATGCAACCAAGAGAAGAAGAATCTCATAAGTATAAATACCCAATTGAAATAAATAGAGAAGGAGTCTAAATTGCCTTCGATGCCGAAAAAGACTAAATGAAAAAATTTGGTGTGACTGGTCGTACAGCAAACAACTTTCTCTTGCCTTCGGTAATCGATAGTTTTGTTCTGTGCTTGGCACACCAGATTTAATTTCCGACAGTACGGTACATTCGAATTTCATGATGTAAAATTTATAAGTATGGGAAAAGATTTATATTTTGTTACCATGGCAAATTTCTTCTATCTTTCTAAAGTACAAGAGTAAAGTGGTCTTCAGAAGATTTAAATGACAAAATGAGAATATACATTTGGAAGAGAATCTAAAAAAATAATTATATTAAAGTGAGGTGGATAGCTGAGTAGATCTCGTAGTAAGGAAGAAAGAAAAGAGCGTTTGCAGCTAGGTTTATTTCGTTTAATAATCACTTCAAGCCGACGTTTCGGTCAGATATACGACCATCATCAGGGCTGAAGCGTGTCAACAAAATTCCTCAGAATGTCGAATGGCACAATTGAGTAAAATATTTTTTGTCATTTTATAAGGACCATCAGGCTATGCGACTCAAGGTTAGTCAATCCTTATAAAATGACAAAAAATATTTTACTCAATTGTGCCATTCGACAAAAAATATTTTACTCAATTGTGCCATTCGACATTCTGAGGAATTTTGTTGACACGCTTCAGCCCTGATGATGGTCTATATCTACCGAAACGTCGGCTTGAAGTGATTATTAAACGAAATAAACCTAGCTGCAAAGCTCTTTTTTTCTTCCTTACTATAAAAAATAATTGAATTTTGAATTTTAAACAAAATCGTTGGAGCGAATTTTAAGGAAAACGAAAAAAAAAAAAAACTGAAAAAGTACATCAGTAAAGTACTAGTACTCTTTGGTTGAGATGAAGAATTATTATCAGCCTTAGATCGGGTAACTCAGGCAGGATGCCCATTCCGTACTTTGAAAGTCCCCGAGTGAATATTCTCTATTTTACTTTAATCCTATGTGAATAAGAGGACCAGGCCAAGAATTCACGGAAGACAAGTTTTTTTTTTAATATTTTCTTTTATATCTATGTACAGAATATTATCATTTGAATTAAATTTTAATTATAATTTCTATATGAAATCAAATTAAAAAGGGTATTGAATACAAATTAATATTACATTGAGAAGAATAATAACCAAAGGAATAAAAGTGTAAAACAAATTAAGTATTTACATTGACAATGCTAATGAGGGGATTCCTTGAAATGAAAGCGAAGAGATTCGTTTCATTCATCATTCAATTTGGCAAATGAATATTAACATAATAAATAAAATAATAGTTAAAGAGCTCTTAATGTGGGTGTAATTAGGCGGCTTTTCTTTTTCCCAACAATGGACTTATGCATTCTCAGAAGAAAAGAGGATAATTTCATAGAGGGATCCATCTCTTAAATGGATTTTTTTTTCCTTTTTCTTCTTCTTGTTCGTCGGGTGTCATGACGAATGTAGCGGAGGTAAATTAAGTCGGTGATTAAAGGACGCCGTTGGCTTGTTAGCGGGGGCGGAGAGCCCTCGACGTCATCAGAGGATCGATCGTCAGAGAGAGAGAAAAAAAAACGACGACTCGTTCCTCTTAAGGCGACTACACCAACAAGTTGGCCAGTTTGTGTCTATTCGATATTTAATTAATGATTTGCGATCTTTTGGGAGTTCGATTACCTTCAATCTGTAATCAGTCTACTAGACGAAGTTGTGGGGTTGCTCAAAAGGTTTAAAATAAAAAATTTTGAAATTTATTTATGGGACAGATCAAAGGGTAGGAAAAGAATTCACTTTTCTCTGTCATTAATTACACAGGACAACAAATTTTTTTTTTTTTGTTTCTCTTCTAATGTTGGAATTCACCATAGTACAATACAAAATTGTAGAGTATTAAAATTGCTAAAATTTGGTTGAAAGTGTAACCGAGATATGGCCGAACGAATTTTTTATTAGTGTTACATTTTGAGTAACTTGGACTAACTTTGATCGGCCGTATCACGGTTAATATTGGGTCTACATATTCGTTTTAACAACCAAGTTTTAGTAATTTAATGCTCTACGACTTTGTATTGTACTATGGTGCACAAAATATACTTAGCTTATGAGATAAAACAAAATAAAAACTGAAAAAAGTCCTAAAATTTTGAGGATTTTTTATTTTTTTACAAAGGGCCTTAAAAACAATATAATTTAATAAGGAAGTAAAAGCAAAAAAATTATTCTGAAACTAGAGAAAGTGATGAATAATTTGGAAAAAAAAATATTTGATTTGGACAATTATTTCTCCTCGAAAAAAATTCTTCATTTCATACAAAAAAAAAAATGCATAAAATTCTCTCTTGAGATTTGGTCAACTTTGAGGACCTATAATTCGAGCAATGGCTGAATTTTTTTTAAAAGACATACAGTCTTTTCGGCAACTCAGACCATTTAACACTCTAGACGATAACCGTTGTAAGTACTCTAGATACATGGGGTTCAAGCAACTCTTTTTAATCCCGTCCAAGGCTTCGCCTGGGGCCGAACGGGGCCAATTTAAATTTTAAAATTTTTTGGCGGGCCTCACATGCAGTAACGCGGAACATTTTCCTTTTTGCTGAACCAAAGTTTTCCGCCTTGCAGGAAAATTTTTTCCCTGAAATCGTTTTACTTTTTGCCGCACGACTAAATTTTTTCCGCCCCTTTTCCACCGGGCGGAAAATCTTTTCTCCGTCAAGTGAAAATCATTTGCTTTTTTTTGAGAAAGCTATGTGATGTGTGGCTAGTCACATCATATTTTGAAATATAAGAGTAAAATGATTTTATTGGACTTCTTTTATGAAAAGCCGCAGGTGGGATTTGAACTGATCGGCCTACGTCCCGTTATAAAATACCCTTTATCGTTATTGATTTTGTTTTGTTTTTCCCTTTTTTTTTTTAAAGAATTGTTCTTGCTTTTTGCGTGTCAGTGGCAGAGGCAGACTCGTCTCCCAGGGCAGATGGCATCTTCGTCTTCTTCTTCTTGCCTCGGAGTGGAGGTGACAATCAGGACAGACGGCGATGACAGGCCAAAAAAGAAAATATCCCTAGCTCAGGTGGCTTCGAGACAAACTCCTTAATTCCACATTTTTTTTCTATAGCCTTTTATACATTAACCAAATGAGATGTTGAATTTGATACGTGATGATGTTATATTTTTTTATTCACTAATATTTTCTGAAATACTAACATAATTTGTTAATAAATATAGCAATTTATCGGCTGAAGTGTTTCTTATCATCAGTTCAATATACAGGGTGTCCCAGGTGTCACGCACCCCATTGTTGGGATCGAAAGAGAAAAATATTCTGAGCCCAAAAATCCATGTTTGGAATTTTTTGATTAAGTAGTTAATTAGTAATTAATTAATAAAAGTGACCAATCAGGAGCGCGCTACAAAAGAATAGAAAATAAGTGAGATAGTAGTAGATAAATGACAGAGAAGCTTCACGTAAATTGTTTTGGTTATTTAATAAAATAATAATAATTATTATTGAAATAAAAAAATAATAATCTCAAAATAAATGACAGAGAGGTTTCAGCTGATTTGTTTTGGTTAATGAATGAAATAATAATAATTATTTTTGAAATACAACAATTAAAGACTTAGGATAAATGACAGAGAAGCTTCAGGTAAATTGTTTTGGCTAATTATTAAAATAATAATAATTATTATTGAAATAAAAAAATAAAAAACTCAAAATAAATGATAGAGAAGCATTAGGTAAATTGTCATTAATCCTAAGTCTTTAATTGTATTTCAAAAATTATTATTATTATTTTATTAATTAACCAAAACAATTTACGTGAAGCTTCTCTGTCATTTATCTACTACTATCCCACTTATTTTCTATTCTTCTGTAGCGCGCTCCTGATTAGTCACTTTTATTAATTAATTACTAATTAACTACTTAATCAAAAAATGTCAAACATGGATTTTTGGGCTCAGAATATTTTTCTCTTTCGATCCCAACAATGGGGTGCGGGACACCTGGGACACCCTGTATATTGTCGAGTACTTGCTCGGGGAGCTTTGCTTGCCCCTTGGACTCTCAAATTTTTTCTTTTTTTTTCAAAGATTACAAAAAATAATTAGGTATAATATATCTTGGGCACAGGAGCCAAATAATTTTGTAAATCAAATAAATTTTATTATTGTCAAATCTTGGCTCAATCACATGTGCACTTGCATTATGTGTATAATTCCCAATTACTGAAGACGGCCAAACAAATTCAGGCCGAAACGTCTTATTCTGAGAGTTTTATTGAACCTCGACCATGTTTTGATATTTTGCGTGCCCTGAGGATGAGTGCGACTAGCACCCGAAACGTCGGCAACGAAATATAAAGTTTTTTATTTATCCTGGCTCCCATTTCCTTTTCCAATTGAATATCTACAGCCATTCAACTCAAGAAATTTATAATTCAAATGTACCATAATGACGAAAACTAAATATATGTCGACACGAAAAATCTGGTGCGACCAATCACACCAGATTTTTTACAATATTTTTCAATAAAATTTTTTAAATTGATTTTTTTTTTTAAATAAATTATAATTTATTTTTTTTTAATTTTTATTTTTCAAGCATATACTTTCTTTGATTACGTCCGTCACCCAGATGCCCACCCCCTCTTGGATCAAATGAAAACGTTGCGATTTTTTTTTTTTAAATGTATATTCTCATTTTGCTCTCAAAATTGTTTGGAGCACACTTTATCGGAAAGACAGGAGGCATGATAATAAAATATAAATATTTTTCTATGTTTATAAATTTTGCTTCTTAAATTCTCATGTACCGTACTACCGGGAACTAAATTTACATATATCGACTCAATAAAATAAATGACAAGCTCAGAACACAATAACAGAAAGTTGTGTGCTGTGCAAGCACCACGCCTTATTTTTACCCCTCCATTCACGCGCCATCCCCTCCACTCCTCTTTGACTTTCCCCTCTTTGAGGCGAAAGAGAAAGCGTCCTTGGAGTGCCAGTCGGCTTCTGCCTCTCCATTTGTGTGTAACTCTTTTGCGTTTTTCTATTAAAAAAGTTTATTTTTATTTTGTGACTATCAGTGTATCAGTGATTATCAGTGTTTTAAATAGTGCTCTTGGATTATGGAAAATTATTTTTCGTCATCTTTCTTCGTCTCGGTCTCACACTGCGGGGTCACCAAAGGATTATTTTTAATGGTATGTTATTTGTAAATTTTCATTTGATTAATTACTCTCTCTTTCTCTATTAATTGTCTCGTGGAATTGTGTATCAAATTTTTGTACCATCTAAGTTTATATTTAATGAATATCCTATTTCTTATTTATTTATGTATTAAATAATTTTAATAATCAGTTATTAATAGATTTTCTAAGAATCGCCATTAAACTTGTTTGTCAATTGCATAAAAGAATCAAAGCATACAACTTGGTAGTTCGAATTCTCCCCGCTTGGTGTGCTTCACTCAATCTAACAAGTGAGATGATATCAAAGTGTCTTTTATACTCCACAATTTTAAATTAATCTTCCCTTAAAATTAATTTGTTTTGTTTATATTTCATATTGAAAGGTATATTTTTTTTGATTGTTTTTTTATTAGGCGTTTATAATATTAAATAGTTGTACCCAGGGCCGGATTGGGAAGTCACAGTGGCCCGGGAAAATTCTAGCTCGACCGACCTCATCTATAATATATTATATAATAATATATTCGGGGAGTTTCCGTTTCTCCGTCCGTCTGTCACGCTCTGTTTGACTAAGATCCCATTGGAATTTTGAAACGAAATTTTGCGGTCTTATAGAGAACTTTATGGGCGAGGGTCCGCCGCAGGAGGGCCCGAGTCAGCTGAGGCGGGTCCAGAGGAGCGTAACCCTCCTGTCCAGACGCGAAGTCCGCCCTACGCGGGCGGCTCGGCTTCCCATAATTAAGAAAAAGTGTGAGTCAAACGAAATTTCTGTGAAATAAAAAAGAACTAAATTTTTATTTCTAACTAGTTGCAAAGCCCGCCTCCGGTGAGCAAGTTTATGCCAATTTAGGAAATTTTTCTCGCTTGAGACGGGAAGCGAACCTGGGGCACGAACAGTCTTCTCTCTGAGCCTCACGGGCAATTAATGACATTAAAACAGATATTTCCGTTGAAGTTTGACATTACACTTTTCTATGATCGCAAAATCTCTTGGATAATACCTAACTCTACTATACTTACCTTCGGTGATCGAAAGTTGTGTACTGTCCTTGTCACACCAGATTTTTTGTGTCGACATATATTTAATTTCCGCCGATATATTAAGGTGCGTACACATCTGCGCTCTGCTCCGCTCGCGAGCTGCTTGTTGTTGTTGTTTTGAGATGCTCGCGAGCTGCTCGCCGCGATCCATCTCTTTGGATCGTTGGCAGGTTCGTCAAAATAAATAATTTCAACGAGCAACGACCACGAGCCGCGAACTGCTCGCGAGCGGAGCAGAGCGCAGATGTGTACGCACCTTTAGAATTCAAATTGTATAATTTTTTTTTTCTTTTTTTAAAACATTCACACTTTTTTCTCATTCACACTCACACTCACACACACATTCACACAGTCTTTTCGGCAACTTAGGCCATTTAAGACTTTAGACGATAACCGTTGTAATATATATTATCTATTGTGGGTTGAGGCATTTCTATTTAAGCCATCTGGTATCCAAATGGCGTAAATAAAATCATCGGACTGCCTGGGTCCGAACCCGCGACGTTTGGCATAGGAGGTAGGCACGCTACCTACTATGCCACACCCGGGGGCAATTGTATAATTTATAAACATGGAAAAATATTTATATTTTGTTACCATGGCAACCATTTCTCCTATCTTCTCTATGAAGTACAAGAGTAAAGTGATCTTCAGAAGATTTCAATGGCAAAATGAGGATATACATTTTAAAGAACATCTAAAAAATAATTGATTTTTGAAAAAAATCGTTTGAGCAAATTTTGAGAAAATAAAAAAAAGTGAAAAAGTACATCAGTAAAGTACTAGTACTCTTTGACCGATTTTGATTAAAAGCTTATTTTCTCGGTCCCGGGGGGTGTTTAACTTAAATATAAAATTTCAGCCTCCTAGCTCAATTCCTTCATGCTTTAAATTGAACCCAGACACACACACACACACACACACACACACAGACCATGTCGCGAAAACCACTTTTTTGGATTCAGGGGACCTCAAAACGTGATAGATCCATCAAAATCTCGACATCGAATTTTTGACATGAAACCAATACTTTCTCTCTCTATATATTAACATATACATATAGGTAAGAGAAAGTAAAAGGAATTTTTATTTTTTTAAATATTAGAAATTTTTCAAAGGAGATAAAAATTCCGTTGCTATGGTTACAGCAGATTTGTCTTTTGATTGAATTTTATTTCAATTTAAATGTTAATAAAATGCGGGAAAAAAATATAAAAGAAAACAAGTGGACTTGATTCAATCAGGGCAAAATATTTGGATGTTTTTTTTTTTCAATATATATCCACCTTAGGCTTTAAAATATTGGATATCTTTGAGAAGACAGCCAGCCAGCGACTTGTCGTTATTAATAAAGAGCCCGAGATGAAGGAAAGCGAGTAATTGCTACTGGACACCTTCCGAAGGGCTCGGGGCCTCGACAGGCCTCTTTAATGAATGCCACATCGGGAAAAATTATATATGCATGCCAAAGACCCTCTCAAGAGTCTAGCATACATAAAATATTATCGAAAAAAAAAACGACATTTCCTTTGATCAAATTAGGGTATCGAAAATTTATTAATTTGCGTTCAACATTTAGAAATAATTTGGTAAATTCATGTTAGAAAGAATGGCTGGAAATGATTTTCATTCTATTTAATAAAACTTAAGTATTAAGCTCCTCGAAAAGTATCAGAATGTAGTGTTGACAGCTTTCTATAAAACGAGTTGCTCGATATTATTCCTTTCGGTTGTTAGACTCCTAACAGTCCGAATTTCTTACCAAAGCTCTGCATATTTATTTATTTATTACTTTCTCTTATCTATGTATATATGTAATATATAGAGAGGGAAAGTATTGGATTCATGTCAAGATTTCGATGGATATACACGTTTTGTGGTCCCTGAATCCAAAAAAGTGGTTTTCGCGTCTGTTTGTGAACAAAATATCTCAAGAACGAAAAGAGCTAGGAGGTTGAAATTTTATATTTAAGTTAGGCACTCTCCTGGGACGTGACGCGAAGCTTTTGTACAAAATTAACCAAAGAGTACTAGTACTTTACTGATGTACTTTATCAGTTTTTTTTCTATTTTCTCAAAATTCGCTCCAACGATTTTATTTAAAATTCAAAGATGCTCTTTAAAATGTATATTCTCATTTTGCCATTGAAATCTTTTGAAGCACACTTAGTGAATCTAGTACATTTTTTTATACTGAATTCCTAAATGTAGTTAGAATTTTTCCATCAGGCACCTTTTTTAGAGATTTAGAGAAAAAATAAATTTTAATAGAAAATGTGCTCTAAAACGGCTCTTATTTTGCACCCGTAGCTATAAGTGTATTCCTACGAGCAAAGTGCCTAAAAGATAGACAACCAAAGTGTCTCTTTTACAAACTTTGATAACTATTTTTTCGTTAATAATTTCGTTAATAATCAACAGATTTTCACGAATGAATGATTTTTGGAAAGCCAAATAATTATAGAATATCGTAACTATATGTTTTTTATATTTAGAGATGGTAATATTTGCATTAGGTGTCCAAAACAAAGAAAAACTGAAAAAATTCGTAGCCATGTAGGGCTTATTGCTGGTAGTTCAAACAGGATAGATGAAAAGGTGAAGAAAATCTGCAGCTAGTTGTATTTCATTATTTTATTCCCACCACATTGACGTTTCGATCCCGGTTGGGATCATCCTCAAAACAGGTGGGGTATGTATGTGTATATTTCTAAATTTCAATCATATATTTACAAATATGGCCGCTACAAACATAACTCCCACCTGTTCTAAGATGTAAAACAATATGAGAGCACATTTTCTATTAAAATTTATTTTTCTCTATATCTCTAAAACTGTTCCTGATGGGGCAAAACTGAAATGATATTTGAATCCAGCATGAAAAATACTTCTAAAATCTCGTACCTTTATTCTTGTGAAAGAGCAAAAGTTCATTTTTAATTGCTACAATTGAACCGAATCATTGTGGTTGACTACTCGCTAGAGTTCAGGAATTCGCTTCCCGTCCCAAGTGACAAAAATTATTTAAATTAATTGGCTATTATTCAATTTAAATAAATACGGAGGCTGCCTATATGGCCTTAAAAAATATATCCCACTAGCATATAACTTAATATTATTTGACTTCCACAAATTTTCCCTTTCCAAAGACTCCAATCAACTATCAATTTCGATCCATTTAATTCAATTTTCTTCTTGTTCGTCGGAAGAAAATTTAATTATGATGTTCCTTCTTTATTTTTTCCTCTCTCGAAGAATCATTTTATTTTAATATATCTCAAAATTATATAAAGAAATCTCTTAAACATTTCATTTTTTTTTTTCCTATTTATTTTTAATCTCTGATCTTCATTATTTTGTTCAGATTAATATAATAATTTCCAGGCCATTTGAATGGCAAGGTCAATAAAAATAAAATTAAAATCAAAAAATTTAAATGGAAATCAAGTTTAATATTAAAAAAAAAAAAAAGATATTAACCTTGAATTCAAAATAAACATTCATTCGTTCCTTCCTATTAAATATTTTAAAATATAGGTAAAGTGTAGAAATATCGTAGTTCTTCTCCAAAATTGTCTGAAGCACACTTTACTCTTGTACTCCATAGCAAAGAATAAGGAGAAATGGTGCCATGGCAACAAAATATAAATATTCTCCCATGTTTATAAATTGTATATCTTGATCGGGCCCGGGAGCCGTGATATCTTGCGGAAACTAAACATATGTCGACACAAAAAAATCTGGTGTGGCATGCACAGAACACAACTTTTGATAATCGAAGGTTTTTATTATTACTTAATGTGTCTCAAGGGAATATTAAGAGGGGTAGAGAATAGGAATGGATCACCGTAGGGTAAGGAGATGAAGAAGAGATTGGTAGGGCTGGGAAGAGGGATGATTTGGTTGAGGGAAGAAGAACCAAGAAGAATAGAGATGATGGAAGATATAATAAGGACAGACATGGAACAAGACATCCAAAAAATATTGGTGTAAAATAGACAATTCTAAATACTGCCTCTATTACAATCATATAAAGAAAAGACATTTTAAGAGAAAAAGAATTGGCAAGAAACAAATTGGAAGGAAGAAACTAAGATAATATGAGCCAGAGCAAGTGTGGAAGCATCTGGAGGGGTCAAGGAAGAGGCGGAAGAAGGTGCCGGGGGGATGCGACGCGGAAAAGGAGACGGCCACACATATTGAAGAATGTCAGGAGTTTGAGAAGAAGATGGGAAGAAGAATGAAGGAATGATGGAGGAAGGCTGGAGGGACCGATCGAAGGCGGGCTGGTGGATCTGTTGACAGAGAGGAAGAAGACAAAATTAAATAATTAATAGATGTAAACCCTAAACCCAAAAAGGGTATGGGAATAACCTATAATATATAAAAAATGTATATAATTTTAGGTGAATAAATAAATATTACTAGGGCTGACGTTTCGGTCGCATATAGGACCATCCTCAGACCGAAACGTCGATCCAGGACATTGAGTAATAATAAAATTAAAATGAAAATACTATTAGCTGCTTCACTCATTGGAGAAATCCAAAAACCTTTAATCTAATTTATGAAAACCATGTAAATTTTTTAATCATCATATCTCAAAAATTTTCGGCATCTCGTCCTTCAATTTATAGCCAATACAGCTATAAATTATTATAAATTTATTGAGGAAGCGATTTACTGATCACGGGCCGAAACTTCACCTCTGTGCTGATGGTTCAACCGTTCTTATTACTTTCTCCTCATTTTATTTTTCTCTTGTCTAATTTGCCAACATTTCTGATTAATTCTAACCCCTTTGGACCAGAAAACTTTGCAATGAAAGACGCAGCCGCCAGGAGATTAAAAAAAAAACTTATTTAATTGTTAATTATCGACGCTTCGGCAGCTAATTACGACCTTTCTCAGTACTAATTAATTCCTGGAATTGAAAATATTCAGTATTATTCTCTATTGTAACGATTAATTGTCTTGAGGAAGATCATGATTAACGACCGAAGCGTCGACAATTAAATAAAAGTTTTTTATATTTAATCTGCCTGCTGCGGTCTTCCGAATCCATTTTAATTTCTAACATATCATCGTTTGAACTTATTTCCAGACAATTTTGCATTGATAATTTCAAAAAGATTTCTTGACATTATCGAGCCTGTTTGTGTGTGTGCGTCTATCTTTAAACATCTTTAAATAATATATAAAGAAACGCAAATAAAAAAAACATCCTGGGTGTGAATTTAAGCTTATTTAGGCCTCCAACACGAATATAAGAAAAAAATTGGATTTTTTTACCCTTTACTTTTTATTTATTTATGATTTTAAAAAATGTACATTTTCCATTTATGATTCATTCATCAAAGGCTTTAGTCCCACTCTATTTATTAATTATTATTTTCTATTGAAATAATTAAATCTGTGAGTGTTATTAACTGCGACAATGCTATAACAAGCGATGAATGGACGCCAATCACCATTAATATATTGATATATTTTATCATCAATGATATATAATATACTGTGCGTATTTTTACTTTCTCGTACCCTATATATGAAATATATAGAGAGAGGAAAATATTGCGATCATGTCAAAAATTCGATGTCGAGATTTTGATGGATATACATGTTTTTGAGGTCCCCTGAGTCCAAAAAAGTGGGTCCCGCAAATTGGTCTGTGTGTGTGTGTGTGTGTGTGTGTGTGTGTGTGTGTGGAACCATTTTTTTAGCATGAAGGAGTTGAGCTAGCGGATTGAAATTTTATATTTAACTTAGGTACCTTTGAAGAATCTCAAAATAAGCTTTTGAACAAAATCGGCCAAAAAGTACTAGTACTTTACTGATGTACTTTTTCAGTTTTTTTCGATTTTCTCAAAATTCCCTCCAAGGATTTTTTTAAAATTCTATAGAATGAACTATTTTTTAGATGCTCTTTAAAATGATATATTCTCATTTTGCCGTTGAAATCTTCTGAAGACCACTTTACTCTTGTTCTTCATAGGAAAGATAGAAATGGTTGAAATGGTAACGGAATTTAAATCTTTTCTTTTTATTAGATTAAAAATCAAAGTTATTATTTAAATTCCCATTTATTTGTGTCTTTAATTGCTTGGGAGAAAACATATATATATCTCTCTCTCTCTCACTTGCAAACATTATCGCCTGTCTCTCCGCCTTCTCTCATAGGCCTAATGTTAATTTCCTATAGGGATTTGTATGTTAATTTCGATTCAAAGGGGGTCCCCTTTAGAACTTTTTAGGCATTTAAAATTTTTTTTCCAATTCTTATGAAATTTTGTATTTATTTACGATTCTCTATTGTGTATAAATGTCCAAATATGAGTTAAAATTTTTAAAAATAACCATAGTTTATTTCAAGCAGTCAACATTTAAAATGCAAGTTTGAAACTAAGGTGCTATCGGAAACTAAATATATCTCGACACAAAAAATCTGGTGTGACCAGCACGGGGCACAACTTTCTCTTACCGAAGGGTAAGAGAAAGTTGTGTGTACCCAGTCACACCAGATTTGAATTTGATTTAATATCAAATTCATTATTCTATACTGTTTATTTGAACCTACATCTTAAACCCAAACGACTTTTATAATATTACTTTCTCTTACCTCTATATATGTTAATATATATATGCGAAGACAAGTTTTCTCGGGTTAAGTTAAATATATATATAGAGAGAGAGAAAGTATTGGATTCATGTCAAAAATTCGATGTCGAGATTTTGATGTATCTTCACGTTTTGAGGTCCCCTGAATCAAAAAAAGTGGTTTTCGCGACATGGTCTGTCTGTGAACAAAATATCTCAAGAACGAAAAGAGCTAGGAGGTTGAAATTTTATATTTAAGTTAGGCACCCCTCTGGGACGTGACACGAAGCTTTTGAACAAAATCAGCTAAAGAGTACTAGTACTTTACTGATGCACTTTTTCAGTTTTTTTCGATTTTCTCTAAATTTGCTCCAACGATTTTTGAATTTTGGAGTTTAGGCTTTCACAGTTGTTATCATTAGTGAAAGAATTAGATTTTCGGTTTAATTGTGGTTTATTTGTAAAAATTACAACGTTTCAGCCACTCATTCTGTGGCCTTCTTCAGGTACAATTCAGCTAAGATTACAATGGTTAAATTATTATTGACAATTTGTTTACATATACATACACGCACACAACACACACATTTTACATACATATACATCATGTATATATATAGTTCGTGAAGTACCGTAACTTTATTTGTTGTGTATACTGGTACATTATAATGTTCTCCATCTCATTTGCGACAATTATTTCGTCCTGAAGATGGGAGAGACGTGCTCTCTGAAACTTCGATGAAATATAAAAGTTTTTATTTCTGCCTTCCTCTTTGAGCTCCTTAGTCAAGTTGAATTTTTACTTTCTCGTACCCTATATATGAAATATATAGAGAGAGAAAGTATTGCTATCATGTCAAAAATTCGATGTCCAGATTTTGATGGATATACATGTTTTGAGGTCCCCTGAGTCCAAAAAAAGTGGGTCCCGCAAATTGGTCTCCCTCTCTCTCTCTCTGTGTGTGGGGGGGGGGGTGTGTGTGTGTGTGTGTGTGTGTGTGTGTGTGTGTGTGTGTGTGTGTGTGTGTGTGTGTGTGTGTGTGTGTGTGTGTGTGTGTGTGTGTGTGTGTGTGTGTGTGTGTGTGTGTGTGTGTGTGTGTGTGTGTGTGTGTGTGTGTGTGTGTGTGTGTGTGTGTGGACCCATTTTTTTAGCATGAAGGAATTGAGCTAGCGGATTGAAATTTTATATTTAACTTAGGTACCTTTGAAGAATCTCAAAATAAGCTTTTTGAACAAAATCGGCCAAAAAGTACTAGTACTTTACTGATGTACTTTTTCAGTTTTTTTTGATTTTCTCAAAATTCCCTCCAAGGATTTTTTTTTAAATTCATAAATCAACTATTTTTTAGATGCTCTTTAAAATGTATATTCTCATTTTGCCGTTGAAATCTTCTGAAGACCACTTTACTCTTGTTCTTCATAGGAAAGATAGAAATGGTTGCCATGGTAACCGAATTTAAATCTTTTTCTTTTTATTAGATTAAAAAATCAATTATTATTTAAATTCCCATTTATTTTTATTTTATTTGTGTCTTTAATTGTTTCAAAGAAAACCTATATGTCTCTCTCTCACTTGCAAACATTATCGTCTCTCTCTACTCTTTTTAAATTCCCTTTCCACCTTATCTTCGCATTTGGCCAATGTTAATTTCCTATAGGGATTTGTATGTTAATTTCGATTCAAAAGGGGGTCCCCTTTAGAACTTTTTAGGCATTTAAAATTTTTTTTTCCAATTCTTATGAAATTTTGTATTTATTTACGAATCTATATTGTGTATAAAATGTCCAAATATGAGATTAAAATTTTGAAAAATAACCATAGTTTATTTGAAGCAGTCAACATTTAAAATGCAAGTTTGAAACTAAGGTGCTATCGGAAACTAAATATATCTCGACACAAAAAATCTGGTGTGACCAGCACGGTGCGCAACTTTCTCTTACCGAAGGGTAAGAGAAAGTTGTGTGCTGTGCGCCAGTCACACCAGATTGAAGTACTGTAACTTTATTTGTTGTGTATACTGGTACATTATAATGTTCTCCATCTCATTTGCGACAATTATTTCGTCCTGAAGATGGGAGAGACGTGCTCTCGAAACTTCGATGAAATATAAAAGTTTTTATTTCTGCCTTCCTCTTTGAGCTCCTTAGTCAAGTTGAATTTTTTGTTATTATTTTGCTTGTGAAAAATCATGATGGGCGGCATTATGCAGCCCGAAATATTTGCATAATAGTGTTTATGGTGAAGCGAAACCTATTCTTTTAATAAGATGGTCTTTTCGAGTTCGTATTTTCGCTCGATTGATTAGAAGAACCTAAAAAATTTACAAGTTAATATTGTCAAAATCAAGATGATGCCATACTTGTTTCCATATTTTTGAACTGGCCGGAATCGAATTACGGGAAAGTCTTGTCCATTTTTTTTACTTTGAGGAAGTAATTGTGTATTATTTTATTTAAAAATAAAACAAAAAAGTGAATTCTATTATTTATAAACAACTTTTTGTCGAAATTATTTCCGGTTGGTAAAATTCCATAGTTTTACTTTTTTTTTTTTCTTGGTTTGTAATTTAACAAAAACTATCGTCGTTTGTATCTGAAGCAAACCTCAACTAAATACGCAACAAGATGAGTTGAAAAGTTTTTAGCGAAAGTTGATCCCTAAAGAGAGAGAGACAGGGCAGGCAGCCTTGTTTACCTTGATTGTTTTGTTTTTGTTTTTGTTTTAAGGTCCATCAAACAACCAAGAGATTTGGTATAATATGGGCGTATTTAATTCCATCCTACGAATTACCAATAAATAAGAAATAAAAATCTGGTGTGACTGGCGCACAGCACACCACTTTCTCTTGCCTTCGGTAATTGAAAGTTGTGCACTGTGCTTGTCACACCAGATTTTTTGTGTCGATTGTATTTAGTTTCCGCCGATAGGCGGAATTTAAGATGTAAAATTTATAAACATGGGAAAATATATATATATTTTGTTACCATGGAAACCATTTCTCCTCTTTTGCCTGCATTCACGGCAAATTTTAATAGCCTGAAAGCAAGGTAGGCCAAGGCCTTATCTACTCGTCTCATTATTTTCATGTGGAAAAATAATTAATGAAAGAGATGTGTTTTTAAATTATTTTTCCTCATTGAGATCAGATAATAAATAATTCAATAAATTCTATGAAATCGTACTTAATGTGATTTTTACTCTATAGAATAGAAGGATCCACCTTGAAGTCTTGGGATTAAACCTCGAGACGTAAAATAGATATCAAGGGACAAAGACAAATTGTTTTAAAATAGAAAAGAGCTTTTTTACTTTCTCGTATTTTTTTAAACACTCACACTTTTTTCTCATTCACACTCACATTCACACACCCATTCACACAGTCTTTTCGGCAACTTGGGCCATTTAAGACTTTGACGATAACCGTTGTAATTAATAAATCTATTTGGGGTCCAGGCATTCTTATTTAAGCCATTTGGTATCCAAATGCCTTAAATAAAATCTTCGGACTGCCTGGGGTCCGAACCCGCGACGTTCGGTATAGAAGGTAGACACGCTACCAACTAATCCAAGCCCCGTCGGCTTTTTTTTAAATATGTCTGTTGGCATTGGCGTAGCCAGAAATTTTTAATGGGGGGGGGGATCAAGAAATTTTTTTCAAAAATTTAAGATTATTTTAGGGTTTTCTATAAATCATTTTGGTTTGTTTTTTAGCAAGAGTAAATTATTATATTTTACTTTCTCTTACCCTATGTGAAATACAATTTGTATTAAATATCTAGTCATGGCTTGGGTCCCATGGGGGGGGGGGTTTGAACCCCAAAATCCCCCCTGGCTACGCCTATGTCTGTTGGCATAAAAAGTGTAGAAATGTGTTCTCAGTGGGAAAAAACAAATCCAGTTAACTGGTGATCTCCAGAGTATTAAAATATTTCTATCTCTCTATTTTTTATTACTTAAAAATGAATGAAATTTTAAGGTGGTATTTAACCTAACTACAAATTTCATTCATTTATTGATATCAAAGAGTTATTATTATTTATTAATTATTTCCTTTTTTTCAAAATTACATAATAGCCAAAAAATAAAAAAAAAAAAATAGGATATGAACAATTATTTATTCATTATTTTTATTGAATGCAAAATAAAAAATGCGATGATTTAAATATTTTCAACAAAATTTCAAGAAATAGTAAAACCCGGAGTGGTGGGCTGCGCGGATAGTAACTCATCATCTTGGCCTGGCAATATGAAGGGCACTTGTTGCTTTCCTAGCCAGTTTAGAAAAGTCTTGAGGCAAGTTCTTTCACCGTGACAAAAGTGCTCTTCGGTGTTCCATTCATGAGCGTCGCCTTAGGGAATGCAACCCTCCACACCCGGTGTCGTGCCAAAAGTGGCAAGTTCGGGGGCACGTCAATATTTGTCAATTTCAACTGCTAAGGCTATTTTAAATTTGTGATATTAAAGTGCGCGACTCTAGGTGCTGATTTTGAGAGGTTGCGACCTCAATTTTGAAGCTATCGACCTCAAATCAAATTGTTTTAAAATTAAAGCTATTTAAAATATCTACAACTTATAGAAGCCCTTGCTTTGATTTTCGAATCAAACACATTAAGGTGTGCGTCTCGAAAAGCCGTTAGAAGTCGATTGACTACCGAGTTACTCGAGGCGGCAAGAGATGGCGTTAGTTTTTCCCATAGGAATACGAAGGATTTATTCCATTTCATTTGAAAGTTTCCAGCTATTTTTGAACACAATGATTACTAATTTAATTATCTATAAGATATAGAGCGGATTTTTTTAAAATATCTTTTATTTAATGCGATTAATCTAAAAAAAAAATTTATTTTTTCGAAAATCAAAAAAAGGGCTTCTATAAGTTGTATATATTTTAAATAGCTTTAATTTAAAAAAATTTGAGGTCGATAGCTTCAAAATTGTGGCCGCTGGAATCTCCCAAAATTACCACCCCGAGACGCGCACCTTAAATAAAAGATATTTTAAAAAATTCGGTCTATATCTTATAGATAATTAAATTAGTAATCATTGTGTCAAATCGCCCACATCTTGTGGGTACGTGGATGGCGACCACGAGCTGCCCGAGCTGGGACAGGCAGTCGTTCTTTGTATGTCTATCTCTTCCTTCCTCTTTTCAACATGCGTCAGACCGTGCGACGGGCCGGCTTGTCCTATATCTTCCGGTCGCAAAAACGCATGATAGGGTTGGAGGGAGAGAGTTAGGTTCGCCGACCCCGCGGAAATAAGGCAAGGACAGAAGAAGAAGAATCATTGTGTCAAAAAATAATACTCTTAAAAAATAATTAATTTTGTTCTAGTACCAAAAACAATTTTATTTACTTTCTAGTGTTTGTTCTTTTTGCTGAAGTTGGGAAGCTCTTTAGAAACATTGAATAGATGGTTTTACACAATAAAAGCTCGGGTGACAAGCATGACGCTCAGCACGGGTTTTTCTAAAGCGCAAATGCCTTCACGTTGGATTAAAAGAAAAGCCAGAGGGAGGGCGGACAGTCCCAAAAATAAGGAGTGCGTTGATCTCAAATGCGACTAGGCTACAAAAAAACAAAAATAAATAATGACTAATACACCTTGTTATATTTCCCTTTTTTTATTCACCTGTTGTTTTAAAAGTCTCTCACTCTTATGAATTTTCATTTACGTAATAGCGATGCAAAAACATAAATAAATTCTTGAATATTTCTTAGAAAAAAAAAACGTGACTATCTCAAAGTAAACATCAATAAATGCCAGATTACATGTTTAATATATTGATTTAATCCAGGAGTTTCCAAACTTTTTAACAAGACGGCCTCAGCATTAATCTCTCTACTTTCTCTTACCTCTATATATGCTAATATAAAGAGAGAGAAAGTATTGCGATCATGTCAAAAATTCGATGTCGAGATTTTGATGGATATATACGTTTTGTGGTCCCCTGAGTCGAAAAAAGGGGGTCCCGCAAATTGGTCTGTGTGAGTGTGTGTGGATATTTTTGACCATGAAGGAAATGAGGAGGTTGAAATGTTATATTTAAATTAGGCACCCTTCGAACTCGTGTAAATAAGCTTTTAAACAAAATCGGCCTAAAAGTTCTAGTACTTTACTAATGTACTTTTTTAGTTTTTTCGATTTTCTCAAAATTCGCTTCAACGATTTTTTTTTAATTCATAAATCAACTATTTTTTAAATGCTCTTTAAAATATATATTCTCATTTTGCCGTTGAAATCTTCTGAAGACCACTTTACTCTTATTCTTCAGAGAAAAGATAATGAGAAATGGTTGCCATGGTAACAAAATTAAAATCTTTTTATTTTATTTCTGTCTTTAATTGTTTCCGAGAAATGACGTCACTCATTGTTTGAATCCATGTTGCCTAGACGATGCACAGAAACCAGCTCCTTATAATGACTATCTCTATCTCACTTGCACTCATTATCTTCTACTCGGTGAATAAATCATATTAATCCAATGTATTATACTGGTAGAACGAATCTCGTTCATTCTATATATGACTAGTTCTTTGTGATTCTCTTACAAACCATAAGATATGAATTTTTGCTGAAATTCATTCTTTTTGCTAATGTTAACTCATGGTGTGACTAAACACACTCAACTTTTTTTGAGATGTTAGTGTGTTTTTTTTTCGAATGAATCGAATATGCACAATTAAGTAGTGCTGTGCGTTAATCACACCAGATTTTTTGTATTTGCGTCGTTTACTTAGGCATTTGTTTCGATTGTTTTTAAAACCTTTAGGGCGTTAATATATAACTGGATGAATGGAAAATGGTCATGAATTGTCAATTAAAAGTCAGGAAGGAAGGAAACCAGGAATGCCAAGTGAAGCAATTAACAGCGAAGGAGAGGCAAGAGCAGCAGGCAGGTGGCGCTCACAAGGGAAAGTGGAGGGGAGAGCAAAAGAGGGGAAAGTAGGGTGGAGTGGAGGGGGAAGGCAAGCGGGGCGGCTGCTAACGCGCCGCGCCGGCAACTCTCAGTCCCGCGTGGCAATTCACGCTGTTCATATTCTTGTTATATTATATAAGATTTTTATAAGTACTTGTCAAAATAATTTATCATTTGCTTATTACATTTGTCGATTCGGGTTAAAACGCAACAAGTCGGACGGATCAAGAAAGAAGAATAAAACAACAACAGCATACAAACTTCAACCTGCACGTGACCACCTGTTAACAACATATTTGGTGAGTCTTTTTTTTGGTCTTGTCAAAATTATTGTACTAAAAGACTTGTTCTTACGGTTTAACTGTACATTTCAGGTACAAAGATCACAAAGAATGTTAAATAATAAACCGAAAGGACAAGTCTTTTCTATGAAAATATTTCCCTCTGATCTGCTCACTTAATAATCAAATAGAAAAATATTCTAATTTTTTTTTTTCCTAGACGAATTAACAAAAAATAATAGCACTTAAACCCCTAAGGGGGCTCTTAACGATTTATTAATGTATATGTGTGTGTGTGTGTTTTTTTTGTTTTGCTTTTCTAATAACTCAAGACTTTAAAGAAAATTAAAAGAAAGCCTAGAGGGGATTTTTTCTTCACTTCAAAATTAACATTAAAAAAAAAAAGTTTTTTTTCAGTCCTTGGCATATATTATTAACAGCCAAAAAAAGGTATAACTTTAACGATTGAAATAATTTTTTACCAATAAACTCAATCTAATCTGTTTTCTAGAAATTTTGTATTGATGGACAGACAAAATTGTATTTTTACTTGTTTATCAAGTTTTAAAAATACAATACAATCACACAACAACTTTTGGCAGTTTAAGCCCATTTATTTTAACGATTATGTAATTGAATAAATATAAAAATAACAGTTATCAGTTTTTACTTATGTTAGTTGAGAAGCGATAATTTTAAATAAATAGAATACGGCAAATCTCCAACCCTTAAGTTAAAATGTTTTTACAATAGAAATGAGCTTGAGGACCTTTTCTCAGGCCGGACCTTGGAGGGGGAGCCCGCCACCTTGCTTCCTAGAATTATCACTTACTTGAAATGTTACTTACAAAAATAAATCAGAGCGAGCTTCTTCCTCTCTACTTTCACAAATACCTCAAAAATGAATGATTATATCAAAAATTAAAATTAAACACTAGGTTATTTGTTTCAAAGGTTTTATTAATTAAAAATGAACACCTGATTCGGTATTTAGACAATTCCTTGTTAGTGATTACATACGACAAATAATTGTCGAAATACGTTTCAAGTGTTAATTTTTAATTAATAAAACCTTTGAAACAAATAACCTAGTGTTTAATTTGTTTATTTAATTTTAATTTATAAAATGTTTCAACGGCAACCTACGGTCGAAAGTTTATATCTTATTACTCGGGTATATCAAAAACTATGTATGTACAGTACGTGTAAGAATAAAATTTTTTTTAAATAAATGGAAATTAAAAATTTTGTAAAAAACCTTTCCCGTTGTCTGGTTGACATTAAAAATTATTAAGATAAAGAATTTCATCAATCTAGCTCGTTGGTTTTTACTTTCTCTTACCTCTACAGTATATATGTAATATACTGTATATATAGAGAGAAAATATTGGATTCATGTCAAAAATTTGATGTCGAGATTTTGACGGATCTTCACGTTTTGAGGTCCTCTAAATCCAAAAAAATGGTTTTCGCAACATGATCTGTCTATCTGTCAGTGAACTAAATTTCTCAAGAACTAAATGAGCTAGGAGGTTGAAATTTTATATTTAAGTTAGACACCCCCCTGGAGCGTGAAAATAAGCTTTTGAACAAAATCGGTCCAAGAGTACTAGAACTTTACTGATGTACTTTTTTAGTTTTTTTTTTCGATTTTCTCAAAATTCGCTCTAACGATTTTGATTAAAATTCGTAAATTAATTATTTTTTCGATGCTCTTTCAAATGTATATTCTCATTTTGCTCTCAAAATTGTTTGAAGCACATTTTACTCTTG
The DNA here is from genome assembly GCA_023213315.1 of Euborellia annulipes. Classification (NCBI taxonomy): domain Eukaryota; kingdom Metazoa; phylum Arthropoda; class Insecta; order Dermaptera; family Anisolabididae; genus Euborellia; species Euborellia annulipes. The sequence continues at coordinate 20,220 of JAKCPI010015613.1, read as the reverse complement.
TACTTAATTCGGAAAAAGATAAATGGTTGCCATGGTAATAAAATATAAATATTTTCCCATATTTATAAATTTTCATCCATTTGGATACCAAATGGCTTAAATAGAAATGCCTGAACCCCAAATTGATATATTAATTACAACGGTTATCGTCAAAGTCTTATATGGCCTCAGTTGCCGAAAAGACTGTGTGAATGTGTGTGGAGTGTGAGTGTGAATGAGAAAAAAGTGTGAATGTTTAAAAAAAAAAAAAAATTCATCTTAAATTCTAATATATCAGCTGAAACTAAATATATCTCGACACAAAAAAATCTGGTGTGAAAAGCACAGAACACAACTCACGATTGCCGAAGGTAAGTTGTGTGCTGTGCGACAGTCACATCAGATTTTTTTTTAAACACTCACACTTTTTTCTCATTCACACTCACACTCACACACATACTCACAGTCTTTTCGGCAAGTTAGGCCATTTAAGACTTTAGACGATAGCCGTTATAATCTAATAATATCTATTGGGGGTTCAGGCATTTCTATTTAAGCCATTTGGCATCCAAATGGCTTAAATAAAGTCATCGGACTACCTGGGGTCCGAACCCGCGTCGTTCGGTATAGACCAATCCTGAGGGCTAAAAATTCATTCTTAGGTCATTTTAGTTTATGATTATTTTTTATTTTTTTTTTTTTAAATATATTTTTGATCTGATCTTCTGTGCATCATTTATCAAATTTCAATAATTTTATCACATAAATAAAAAACTTATTTTTTATAAAAAATTAAACTAGTTTCATACAGCGCTGTTTTAAAAAAAGATGAAATTTTTTTAAAACAACTCTCAAATAGATTGTAAATAACCCATCGTTTAAGATAGCAAATTTTGCTCAAAAAAAAACAAACTCATCTTGCAAATTTGCTATCATAAAAATTAAAATATATTTCAAACAAATAATTGAATTGAAGCTTCTGCTCTAATTTTATTTGGATGATAATAAATATTTTAATTTTATCTGCTACTTATAATTTCTTTATCTTAGCAAGTGATTGAATTTTAAATAGGCTAAATATAAGATTCCCTTTTAGACAAAAAATTTCCCCCCTACTTTAATTGATGATGCTTCTAATACGTGATAATATGAGAGAGAGAGAGAGGGAGAGGGAGAGGGAGGGGAAGGGGAGGGAGAGAGGAGGTCCCGTTCTCCGTTCGATGGCAAGTCACTTTAAACTTTTAAGTCGACGTGGCTAGTAACAACCGCAATGCTAACTGCCAAATTCCTTGTCGATCACTCTTTTTTTTATTATATATATAAAAAGATAAAACCCGATAAGGAACATTTTAATTAAGTGATCGAAAGGAGAATGGTTATTACGTCAAATTTATTTTATCTTATTATTTCCTATATAGGTTTATATAAAAAATGATAAAGTGAAATAAAATCAATGATGATAAAAAAAATGCAAAATTTATTGAAGATGCACCGGTTTTGTATTTTTATTAAATTCCATCTTCTTTTTTAAAATTTTCTTTTAATAATAAAGGCGCCATTATATTTCAAAGTTAAATATTTATTTATGTATTTTCTGTGAGTATTACTTTCACTTAGCGAAATAAATGAAAGTATGGCATTTTTGTTTCATTAAAAAAAAAAAAAAAAATCATTTATTTATCTCCATTTTTATTAATTTGTGACCCTTTTAGAATGTGCATCCCTTTTATACTTTTTTACTTTCTATTACCTATATTTGTAATAAATAGAAAGAAATATTGCGATCATGCGAAAAATTATGTCTAGATTTTGATGGATATACATGTTTTGATGGTCCCCTGAGTCCAAAAAAGTGGGTCCCGCAGAAGCATAAAGGAATTGAGCTACGAGGTTGAAATTTTGTATTTAAGTTAGGTACCCTCCCGGACAGTTAAAATAAGCATTTGAACAAAATCGGCCAAAAAGTACTAGTACTTTATTGATGTTTTTTTTTTTTTAGATTTATTTTATTTTCCCAAAAGTGGCTCTAATAATTTTGATTAAAATTCATAAACCAATCATTTTTTTAAATCATCTTTAAAATGTCTATTCTTATTTTGCCCTGAAAATTGTTTGAAGCACACTTTATTGATGTATCTCAGATTTTTCAAATTCCCTTTCCGCCTCTTTCATCCATAGGCCCAATGTTAATTTCCTATGGGGATTTGCATGTTATTTTCGATTCAAAAGGGGGTCGGGTCCCCTTTGGAACTTTTTACACATTTGAAAAATTTTTTCCAATTCTTATGAAAGTGTACGAATAAAATATATAAGCTTAAATATGAAATTTTAATTTTGAAAAATAACCATAGTTAAATTCAAGCAGTCCACATTTAAAACGCAAGTTGGAAACTAAGATGCTATGGGAAACTAAATATATCTCGACACAAAAAATCTGGTGTGACCAGCACACAAATTTCGAATACCGAAGGGTAAGAGAAAGTTGTGTGCTGTGCGCCAGTCACATCAGACTTTTTAAGTTCTTTTTCATTTGACCTTATTTTTGATCATTGTTTCAATGTTTTCTGTCCCATTATCTATCTCCTTTACCAGTTTATAAAAATATTTGTACAGTTAGACGAGTCTATCGTCAAAAGATTTTTTCGGAGGGCGGTTCGGATAATCCGAAAGGTAATCTGCTCCCCTACCAAATAAATAAATTTTTAAGTAGAGTATTTTTTTTCTTTTTTACTTTTTTTTATTTATAATTTTTTGGGATTTTCCATTTTTTTCTTTAATATAAATTTTTTTATTTTACCTCTATTTTTTAATCGGCTTATTTTATTTAACATATTTCTTCCCTGAATCCGTGAATCGAACCTGGATCTCTAGTCTTGACCAAGTGGTAGGTCCTGGGTTCGACTACCAATCATTGGATTTTGATTTTACCCATTTACCAGTTACCCATTCAGAGTAATCCTCACCTAGGCCCTTTGTCTCTGTGTGGTGAGATTTTCTCCCACTTTCCTATCCTAAGGGAAGACTTCGATAATGATGAATTATTTGCGGCATCCTTTCTTAATCTAAAAAGTCAAATTGTATCTTTTATTTTTACTTTCTCGTTTTCCTTTTTTTAATACGTTTCCAATATTGAAAGATAAAATAAATGATTATTATTCTATCCGGATATCCTAATATTTTTTTTTTAATTCTCACTTTTATCTTTTGCTATGGAATTTTTAATAAATAAACCAAGACCAATCTGACCTTCACAAGATGCTATATAACTATAGAAAGATAAAAGTATAACCTAAGTTTTGTCGAATAATTATTTTTATTCAACAAAAATACATATAAATAAACCCTGAACACATTGATGCTAAATAAGAAAAAAAAAATAAAGTTTTTAATTTGAAATCCGGATATCTTATTAAAATTTTTTTTTTTTTAAGCGTAAATAAAAGCTACGAGTGCAAACTCCTAAGCGAAATTATTTTTATATTTTTTACATTCTTACGATATAATAAATAGAGTATTAAAATCGTCAAAAATTGCAACTTACTGATCTTGATAATTTTCTACTTTTTAATTCTCTCGGAGTACAAAAACAAATATTTTGGAATTATGTAAAAAAATATATGAATTTTCAATCGTTTTTCTTAAGTGTCGGGCTTGAATTTTAATATAGCCATTTGTGAAATCTCTATAAGCTTATAATAATCAAATTAATAAGTTTATTAAGTAAAAAAAAAAATATGAATCAAATTTAAGTAGTCAAGATGGAGGGTCGTACAAATTTATATATGAAGGTTATAAACCAAGAGCTCGAGTTCAAACCTCTCGAGGGACGATTTTTTTTAACTAGTGTATGAAATTTTACATAAATCCGTTTATGAAGCTTTTAATAAATTGGTTTATGAAAATTCATTTTTTAATATATGAACTTTTCATATACCCGAATGTAAAATTCATAAACAGTTTCCTAAACTAGTGTATGAATATCCCCCCTTGAAAATGTTTAACAGTGTTTGTGTATTGCAACTTTAAATTTTCTAATATCACTTTCAGTACTATAGCTGTGATTGTAACAAACTTATCACACTCTCTATGTTTAAAAAAATTTCACTGATTACAAAGCGCCTTGATTTATTTATTTATTTAATAATTATTTATAAATGCACCTCTATTCTTAGTAGCTTTTTTAAATACTTGAATGGTTTTATTTAAATATCGAACGTGATGTTTGTTTTATATGCACCGAATTCTTTCATTGATAAAAAGAATTAGTGACGCTCGCGTTAAATAAGCCACGCCTCTTAATACGTCATAGGGCTTAAGATACATAATTTATTATTTAAAAAAAAAAAAAACTTTAAATAAAAAGTTATTTAATTAAATAGAAAATTATCATTAATTAAGACAGAGGTTCAGTTCCTACTTATATTAAAAATTGTTCAAGATAATGTCTGTATTGTAGATAAAAAAAAACTTTCTTGATTATTTCATATGACCTTGTTTTATTTGTTTGTTTTAAAATATATTTTTTAAATTTAATATTAAAATATCTAGTTGATAATTAATCTTAATAAAATAACCTAAATAAATTAAGTGAGAAATAGTGTAAATAGTTTTTGAGTAAACGTGTATCGATGATTAATGAATGATACAATCATTTCATAATCGGATATAGGGAAAGATAGGACAAAACTGAGAATATCAATCAAAAGTTAGAATTATGAATTTGTATTAGGAAATAAATAGATTCGTACGCGCCCAGTTCCTGGGTTTGATTCCTAGAGACCAACGATAATAATACAATCGGATAAATTTATTATCATTCATTCTCTTTTGGAGAATTTAAAGTTTTTTCTTAACAATATATTCATATTGTTTTCATATTATTTGCTGCTTGTAGGAAGAGTCCAGATAAGCTGGAGGTAACTCCCAAATAATTGAACTGGTTCACTATCTCCACCTCCTTCCCGCCACACCTAAACTGGATGTCTCCCGGTACTCTCCCTCCTCTTCTAAAGACCATTGCATTTGTCTTATTTAAATTTATTTCTAATGCATTGTCTCTACACTAGACTATTGAGAAGCTTCTGCAAATATAATGGAGTATCAGCCATGAGTACCAAATTATCTGCGAAGAATATGCACTTTAAATTGGTTTCCTTGTCTAGATCTACAATAGGTAAATAAAAGAATAGCAGCTAAAATTATTTCATTTATTCACCCACCAGGCTGACGTTTCGTTCTTGGTCAAGACCATCTTCGGAGCTTGCGGGCTGTCAATAGAGGCATACAAACAATAACTCAATCAGAGAACATTCGGTTACGGATATTTAAAAATTAGTATGTAAAATGATTGAATTACAATTTTAAAAAATACAAAACCTGCCTGTACTCAACTTATATTATTAATTTTTGTATTTTTTTTTTAATTGTAATTCAATCATTTTACATACTAATTTTTAAATTGAATATATGATTGAGTTATTGATTGTATGTCTATATTGACAGCCCCAAGCTCTAGGATGGTCTTGACCAAGACCAAAACGTCAGCCTGGTGGGTCAATAAATGAAATAATTTTAGTTGATATTCTTTTATTTACCTATTGTAGATCTAGACAAGGAAACCAATTTAAAGTGCATATTCTTCGCTGATATTTGGACTCATGGCTGATACTCCATTATATTTTGCAGAAGCTTCTCAATAGTCTAGTTATTTGTAGAGAAAATGCATTAGAAATAAATTTAAATAAGAACATATGCAATGGTCTTTAGAAGAGGAGGGAGAGTACCGGGAGACATCCAGTTTAGGTGTGGCGGGAAGGAGGTGGAGATAGTGAACCAGTTCAATTATTTGGGAGTTACCTCCAGCTCATCTGGACTCTTCCTACAAGCAGCAAATAATATGAAAACTATATGAATATATTGTTAAGAAAAAACTTTAAATACGAATATTTTTCCTCCAAAAGAGTTATTGATTGTATGCCTATATTGACAGCCCGCAAGCTCTGAGGATGGTCTTGACCAAGACTGAAACGTCAGCCTAGTGGGTCAATAAATGAAATAATTTTAGCTGCTATTCTTTTATTTACCTATTAACGATTATCCAGCTATAAAATCCACATTTGTAACATCTAGATCTACACCTCGTACTCCTCGTTTCTCTAGATATTAGTCGGCCATAAATAATGAGAATAGTAGAGGGCTCATCGGATCTCCTTGAAGTGCTCCCTCCCCCCCAACTTTTAGTTTATTTGAAGTCTCATTGTTGACCAATATCTTTATCTCTGCTTTGCTGTCGATACAGCTTCTTTTCTTTCTGAATCCTGATCTTAACATTATATTAAAGACCCCCCTTTTCTTTATTTTTTATTTTTAGTGTTTAGTTTTTTTTTTAACCCTCTCCCTTTTTTCCTTACACAACCCAAAAAACAGATTTTTTGGAAATTAGGCCATATAAAATTTAAAGGAACACCGTAATTATAAAAATATATATTCTTAGGGTCTAGGCAGCCATTTGGTATCAAAATGACTTAAATAAAATGCATTAAATACGGCGTTAAAATATTAAAGGCATCCCCTGGACATGACATTAATTTTTAACACTATGGACTAAATGTTAACGCTTTGGCGTTAAAGTTTTTGCTTAGAGAATTGCAATTTGAGGCAAGAATATCAATCGACAATCTTACTATTTCATTGGGAATAAAATTTAATTAAGTTAAATCTTTTTCCCAAAAAATGTCATTTTATTTTGGTTTTATTGGATCAGAGAAGGCGTTTAACTCTAAAAATATCCCAAAGTATGCGCGAGTGAATGAACGTGTGTTTGGTCTTAAAGAGGACACAAGTAAAACAAGTTTCGAAAAACGTGATTTAAATATCTATATCAAACTTCATATTTATTTCAACTTAACAAAATAAATAAATTCTAAAACAGGTGCCTCTGTAAGAATTTTATAAGCATCATGGACATTTTTCAAAAGATCTTTATTTTGCTATTTTCAACCATAACCATAATTTTAGGAGAGTCCCACAAAGAGTCTAAAAACGTGTCGTTTAAATAATTTATATTCATTGAAAAATTTTGGATAGATTTTCTCGTTTACTTTACAAATGCGTGATTTTTGCAGGAAAGGCAAGGTTTCTTCGTTAGTTGAGTTTTCGAAAAAACCTCAAAGAATAAAAACTTTTTAAAAATATAGTGTAAGAGAAAGTAATAATCCAATTTATCATAACATGATAAAATAATAAATTTCAAAATTTTGTCTTATTAGACAAATTATTACTTTCCGTTGACGTATTTACTCCTCCGTTGATACAGACCTACAATTTTAGTATAAAAAGAATATACTAAATTTCATCCACTTGGCTGCTAGCTTTTTTAAGTTTTTTGTTTATACATACACACACAGATATAATTCCAAAAACGGTTTTTTGGACTCTCGTTGTCAGTGGGATCTAAAAGTCGAGATTCGTCAAAATCTCGAAGTCGAATTTTTTTACGATTACAATACTTTCTTTTCATATACTACTTCGAATACGAGAAAGTAAAAACTCATTCTACTATCATTGTATTATTTTAATTTATTTGCTTTACCATAAGGATATTTCTTAGGAGGACTCAGGTCTATTCTCTAAGCAAAAACGTTAACTTTTAACGCGTTAATTCATTTTATAAATAAGAAATTATATATAATATTTAAGATATTATATATATATCGCGTAGATAAGCCGCGAAACGGAAATTAATATAATTAGATATTACTTCATGTACCCGAAAAAAAGATGTAAAGGGGTGCCGCCGGGAGTCGAACCACGGATCCACCGATTTGTGCTCAGTAAGGGCACACTGAGCAAATCGGTGGATCCGTGGTTCGACTCCCGGCGGCACCCCCTTACATCTTTTTTCGGGTACATGAAGTAATATCTAATTATATTAATTCATTTTAAGACCTTCTTGCCTCAAATTGCTATTCTGTAAGCAAAAACTTTAACGCCAAAGCGTTAACATTTAGTCCATAGTGTTAAAAATTAATGTCATGTCCAGGGGATACCTTTAATATTTTAACGCAGTGTTTAATGCATCAAAATGGCGTCTTTAACCTCAAAAGTAAGACAGCTTTGAGATAAAAGCAACATCGTCGCTGTTAAAACTTACAATTAGTTTAGAGAATAGCGGTTAAAATAACAATTCAAGTTAGTAATGCGCATGCGCGAAGGGTGTAAAAACACGATAAAGGAGAAAACAGCTATCTTCATATGGATCGTTAACATCTGGTGCTAAAAAGTAAACTGTCAAAACTTTGTTTAGAGAATAGCATTTTTTAACGCTGATGTTATTACTTTACTTTTTAACACGCAAATTATGATGTTAAATTTTAACGTCTGTTCTATGAGAAGACCTGACTATCCGCTATTTCCCTTAAAGATTACATCAATAGGAATAGCTTATTCTAGTATTTTCAACGGATCAATCTCCTGTTCTTCGCCATTCTTCACTCAATGAGATAAGGCCGAATTAATAATGAAAATATAAAAAAATATATACCCAGGGATTAGAGACGCCGGAGAGTGGGGAAAATTAATTTGTTTCTAATAACGAGAGAGGAGATAGGGAATCCCCTCTCTCCATCTTTTCGGGATTCCTACCCGGGATTTCTATGTTATTACTAGAGACCGGACAAAAAAGCATAAAAAAATGGGAAAAAGTGCTTAAAAAAGCATAAAAAACTTGAATAAAAAGTTGTTAAATAAGCATAAAAGTTGAAAAAAGCATCTCATAAGCAATTTTTACTCATACCAATGGCGTATACAAATTTTTTTAAAGAAACTAAATTTATTCCGCCCCGCCCTGCGAAAAATTTTGTTTTCATGGAACCAAATTTTTTCACCCTGCGGAAAAATTTTTTTTACAGGGATATATTTTTTCGCATTGCGGGGTTTTTGGAAATTTTTTTTGGGGGGGCGGGCCCCCTCCCCCCCCTTATATACGTCCCTGGTGTATGGGTGTGTGAATGGGAAAAAGTGTATTTTTTAATAAAAAAAAAAAAAATTATAAATATTCGTAAAATAAGTTCAAATAAGCACGAAAGGGAAAAAAGCATGAAAACTCAAAAAAAGCAAAAAAGCATAAAAAATGCAATCTCAATACACTTAGTTTTTCCTAATTCGTGTAGAAATTAAATATCTAATGGCTGCTTATAAAATTGAGCAATAAGCATTTTGCTTAAAATCCGGTCTCTAGTTATTACTATTAGATCAGATGTTAATTAAAATCTAATTTCTAGACTTTGTTTATTTTAAAATCTTTTTCCTTGTTTTTTTTTTTTTTTTTTTATTTCTATTTCGTCATCATTCGTTGTTTTGCATTGCAATTAAATTTTGTAGTTATAGCAATATTAAAAAAAAGCAAATTAAGAATTGAATTTTAGATGAATTTATAATTCAATAATATTTTTAAATAAATAAAATTATAAAATGGGTTTATTAAAAACGTAGTATAGGTAGTATATGCAGAAAAAATCTGATGTGACTGATCACACAGCACACAACTTTCTCTTACCTTCGGTAATCGAAAGTTGTGTTCTGTGCTTGTCACACCAGATCTTTTGTGTCGACATGTATTTAGTTTCCGACAGTATGGTACATTCGATTTTCAAGATGTATAATTTATATGTGAAAATATTTGTATTTTGTTATCATGGCAACCATTTCTCCTATCTTTTCTATGGAGTACAAGACTAAAGTGGTCTTCAGAAGATTTCAATGACAAAAAGTAAAAAATGAGAATATACATTTTATAGAGAATCTAAAAAATAATTGGTTTTTGAATTAAAAAAAAAATCGTTGGAGCGAATTTTGAGGAAATCGAAAAAAAGTGAAAAAGTGCATCAGTAAAGTACTAGTACTCTTTGGTTGATTTTGTTCAAAAGCTTCGTGTCACGTCCCATGGGGGTGCCTAACTTAAATATAAAATTTCAACCTCCTAGCTCTTTTCGTTCTTGAGATATTTTGTTCACAGACACACAGACAGACCATGTCCCGAAAAACCACTTTTTTGGATTCAGGGGACCTCAAAACGTATATATCCATCAAAATCTCGACATCGAATTTTTGACATGAATCCAATACTTATCTCTATATATTAACATATATAGAGGTAAAAGAAAGTAAATTTTTTTCCCTATTAGGCTACTAATTAATATTAGAGAGAGAATATGCATGGCATGATTGGTGGACATTTCCTCCCATCTCCCCTTTCAATAAAGCCTCTAATTTAATTTTTTGTTTTTAAATTAGTCTATTTATTATAAATTAATAAATAATGATAATGAAACGAAGCGATTACACTGAGGATCATACTATTAACATATTGTAATTATATAAATTTTATATGCTAACCGAGATGAGCAATATATAAATAACTTATATAATTTATATAGGCATATATAAATATAAATCGAAATAAAACTAGATATAGGCCTCTAATAGTGTGCGAGTTTTCCACTTAGAATGAATGACTGGGGGGAGGGGGAGGGGGATTTCAAAATTCAACACGAAATCTCTTACCTTCGGTAATCAAAATTTGTGTTCTGTGCTTGTCACACCAGATTTTTCGTGTCGACATGTATTTAGTTTCCGACAATACGGTACAATTCGAATTTCAAGACGTAAAATTTATAAACAGGGAAAATATTTATATTTTGTTACCATGGCAACCATTTCTCCTATCTTTTCTATGGAGAACAAGAGTGGTAAAGTGGTCTTCAGAAGATTTCAATCGCAGAAATGAGAATATACATTTTAAAGAGCATCTAAAAAATAATTGATTTTTGAATTTGAAACAAAATCATTGGAGCGAATTTTGAGAAAATCCAAAAAAACTGAAAAGGTGCATCAGTAAAGTACTAGTACACTTTGGTCGAATTTGTTCAAAAGCTTCGTGTCACTTGCCAGGAAGGTGCCTAACTTAAATATAAAATTTCAACCTCCTAGCTCTTTTCGTTCTTCATTCTGTTCACACACCGCACCACACAGACACAGACAGACCATATCGCGAAAACCACTTTTTTGGATTCAGAGGACCTCAAAACGTGTATATCCATCGAAATCTCGACATCGAATTTTTGACATGAATCTAATACTTTCTCTCTCTATATATTAACATATATATAGAGGTAAGAGAAAGCAATAGATAAAATTCCTAAGGATGAAAATTACAGAAATGGAAAGCAAAAATATAAAACATTGACCTATTTAAAAAAAAAAAAAAACCTCCTTGACATTCAAGAGACAATTAATATCAAGACAATCCTGTTTTATATATATTTTTTTTTGTTCAAGGCTATATAATATAAATATGTATAATACAGAAATAGAAATAATTAAAGCGAGGGGGGGGGAGAGATTGCGAGCCACATCAGGCGGATCGGATCCTTAGCCTCTCGAAGGTGCGCACGTGAGAGAAAGTCAGGGTGAAGGGAATGAGCTTTAAAGCGGAATTTGTCTTACGAGAAAGAGAGAGATAGGAGGACAGAGAGACAGACAGACAGACCAAGAGACAGACACCACGTGGCAAATGCGCCAATTCGCAATCAACACACTCAGCCTCAATTCTAATAACTTCTTACTTACTTAGTAGGGAAAGTAAACTTTAAGATAAATCTTTTTTTAGATACGACAACCAATTATTTATTTATTTATTTTTTTAATTAGAAATAAAATAGCCGACGTTTTACCAAGTTTTCTTTCATACTCAAGGAATTAAAAAACTGGTGTGACTGGTAGCACCAGATTTTTTTATGTCGACATATATTTAGTTTCCGCCGATATATTAGAATTCAAGATATAAAATGCCTTCGGGATTGGTGTAGTTGGTAGCGCGCCTGGCTTGTATACCAAGGGACGCGGGTTCGGATCCCATGCAGTCCGTTGATTTTATTTAAACCATCCTTACTTTTTTCGTGTATATAATTAATAAATAAATATTGGAATTAAATATTTTCTTAATGTTAGCAAGTACAGTGAGGGACAAAATTAAGTCCCACCCAAGCGTTTTCTAATTGCGATTATTTCATTGTTTTAATAAAAAAAAAAATAAAAATCTCTATTGGAAATTTTCTAGATTTGAAACATTAAAGTTCCCATTAAAAAATAAATAATATTTTATTAAATAATCTCAAAACACCATTAAATGCAATTATACCTATATGAAAAAACAATTAATAAAAATTGACTACTGACAGGGGCGTATATAAGGGGGGGGGGGCGAGGGCCCCCCCCCCCGAAATTTCCCAAACACATATACATATATAGGGATATACAGATATCAGCGCAACAAATTTTTCCGCAGGCTGGACAACTTTGGTTCCGCAATAGAAAAAAACTGTTCCGCAAAAAATTTCGTGTGAAAAAAAGTATAGTTTCTTAAAAAAAAAATTTTGCACAGAAAAATTTTTGAGTTCGGGCCCCCCCGAAAAAAATTTCTATATACGCCCCTGACTACTGATGATGAAGAAGCCCGTGACAGGCGAGCGAAACGTCGCTTACAAAAAGAAAAACTTTTTTATATATCTGGCTGCATTTGAGCATCCACACATCAGATCTTATTCAACTGCCACAGCTATCAAGAAAGAACAAATTTATTATTCCTGTTTTTAAGCTTAATCTTTCAATCTACAATACAAAACTACAAATAACTTTTTATAATTCTGAAGCTTGTTTTTTTTTTAACGAAATATCTCTGTCAGTGTTGCTGAAGTAGCAGGGGAAAAATAAAATATTTTTCAGCAAAGCAAATATGATCTCGGTACCGACAAAAATTAATTTGAAAATCTTTAACTGGGTTTCGATTCCTGCATTTATTCAAAAATATCTCTTTCAATTAATTTATCATTTCACCAAATAAAAAAATAATAATAATAATAAAATCACAGAGTTCAATGTTTCATAAAAATTATCTCGTCCGGAAATTATAATCAGAACTTCCTTGACCAACACCTTCCACGCTTGATAAAATAAATAAATATAAAAAAAAAAACTTATTATCAGTCAACAGGTGTTTAATTAATTTTATTGAACTGTTAAGAAAATAAAAAAAATTCAGAAACATGTTTTTTTTATTATCATTTTACCAATGAGTTACTTTTGGTAATTTTTACTTTCTCTTGTTTATATGATAATATTTAGAGAGAATGTAAGTAGAGAGGTGAATATTGTTAATATTTTGATGGAAATACACGTTTAGAGCCCTAAAAGTGGGCACCATAATCTATCCGTATGTCTCCGCCGGGAGAACCTCACAAATTAACAACTCCTTGTAGAGCTAGGAATCGAGAGCCTCGCTGAAGTCTTCGAGAACCAGGAGCAAGAATGAAGAGCCACAAGGATGTCATCATCAAGAGGATCGCCGAAGACGCAGACGCAAAATTCAGCAAACGTCACACCAGAAGGATCACAGATCCCTACGGTGTGATCTCTTATTAACCCCCCTTCTCCCCTAACATTCCTTCCAACACCCCCGCAAAGGGGTTTTCCACTAATTTTCCCCTTCTCGCACTTTCTTTTACACGTCCCTCAATACAGTACTTTCGACGCACTTTGGCGGTCAAACCGATAACCGCCCACACACTTAATTCTATTACGTAGGGCAGTTTTATCTGTGATATCCCCCTAGTTTTAAGATAGTTCACTGTAATTAAATTATCAGGCTTGTAATATTGTTGTTTATTGTATTCTATTGTATTAATAATTATGGACTCTACCCTAAAATGGGTACGAAGCTGAAATATTTAAGTTAGGTACCTGAGGTGTGAAAATAAGCTTTTAAATAAAAATGACCAAAAGATGCTACATTAGTATTTTACTGCCTTTTTTTCCAAAATTTGTTTAAATTTGACTTTCTTATTATATTGAAATAATATCCGGTATGAAAAAATATTTGCTTAAAATGATCTCACTACTATCATCTGTCATTTCATCACTTTTTGTTTTTACTTTTTTATATTATAAACAATGAAGGCTTTCTAAATGTGCTGCGAAAACTACGAAAGTTGGTAATAAAATAAAAAACTAAGTCAAGAGTAGAAGACCCTGGGCTCTGACACAGAACTCTGTTAAAGATCTCGACTGCTCAGGGTCAGAGATTTGCTTCTTGTTTCAAACGATACAAAATTATTTTGACTGAGAAAAAATATATGTTGAAATCGAATAATTCTGATCATCATAAGTTGCAGCCCCTATAAAGGTGAATTTAGGGAGGCGAGCAATAGGGGTAGCATGTTTTGTCTGACAAATCACCCTAAAAACACTTTTCTGCTTAAATAGACAATACTCTCGACCAGCATATATAGGCCCACCACTACCGAAAGAAATAGAAGCGGAACTTTTATCGGACTTGATCATTTAATCCATAATAACGAAAATCTGTTCGTAGAGAACCTATCAATTGGCAATTGCCAGTGAAAAAGAACTTCGGCCAGCAGTTGATGAAGAAAATAACAAAAATGAAGCTTTTTTCAGACAACTTTATTTATTAAAATCGAAAGCGATCTCATACTTTGCTCAGGAACCCACATCTTCTGGGTACGTGGATGGCGACCACGAGCTGCCCGAGCTGTCTGTACAGCCCTGGCTTTTCACGTTTCTTTCGGAAATCACGTTCGACTGGTCCTCCTCAACTAATTCTAAACTTCTGCTATACCGGAGGATAGCTGGTCCCATGGCCCCCAGCCAAATTCTCTAGTTACGCCCATGTATACTAGTATTATTGTAATTAGGCTAGTTTTTGATTGTTTCTGGCATTTCAAAGCGGTTTACTTAAAGATAAGTAAAGATAACAAAGATTTGAATTACTAAAAAAATTCTATGATCAATTATATTAATATATTGATAATAAAAAAAAGGAAAAAAAAATCGTAAATCGCTATAAATCCGCTCTCTTTGAGAAGGGCACGTGCCATTGGATTACGGATTATTTATTTTTTGAAGGCCTAGATAATTTATTTTTTCCATGATATATTTTTTTTTCCCCCAGAAATTATTGTTCGAAATTCGAGGAATATTTTTGTATTCTCTGATTCTCCAAAAAAAAAAAAATAAATAAATAAATAAATATAAAAAAAATAAAGACTAAACACAAAATATTTTTGCATTCTCTTACTTTTAATCAAAATCGATCAAAAAGTACTAGTACTTTACTGATGTAATTTTTAAGTTTTCTCAAAATTCGCTCCAACGAATTTGATTAAACTTCAAAAATCAATTATTTTTTAGATGCTCTTTAAAATGTATATTCTCATTTTGCCATTGACATCTTCTGAAGACCACTTTACTCTTGAACTTTATAGGAAAGATAGGAGAAATGGTTGCCATGGTAACAAAATGTAAATATTTTCCCATACTTATAAATTTTACATCTTGAATATATCGGCGGAAACTAAATATATCTCGACACAAAAAATCTGGTGTGAAAAGCACAGAACACAACTTTTGATTACCGAAGGTAAGAGAAAGTTGTCTTTTACCTTCGGTCATGAAAGATGGAATTATAAGTCAAAGTGGGTCAATAAAATTCCCAGATTAAGACGATTCGACCTAAATTTATTTGGCCGTCCTCAGTTATTGGAAATTTTCACATATTCAGGTCTATTCTCTAAACAAAAAACGTTAATTAACATCTGAAATTAGCGTTAATTCATTTTAACACCTCTTTGCCTCAAATTGCTATTCTGTAAGGAAAAATTTTAACGCCAATGTGTTAACAATTATTCACTAGTGTTTAAAATTAATGTCATGTCCAGGGAGTGCTTTTAATATTTTAACGCCATATTTAATGCATCAAAATGACAGCTTTGAGATAAAAGCTACTTGTTAATGTACCCTCGGGCTTGGTGTAGTTGATAGCATGATTGTCTTCTATACCAGGGGTCGCGGGTTAGGTGAGAAAAAAGTGTGCGTGTTTAAAAAAAAAAAAAAAACTTGTTAACGTCGCTGTTAAAACTTGGTTTAGAGAAGAGCATTTTTAACGCTGTTTTATTACTTTACTTTTTAACACTCAATTTATGATGTTAAATTTTAACGTCTATTTATAAGAGAATAGATCTGATTGTAATTTAAACCAGGATTTGTCAATAATTAATATTACATTATATCGTTCCTGCTCCCGGCTATGTTGAGACAAAAAAATCTGGTGTGACCGCACCTCACATAACTTTCTCTTATGCTTCATCAGATTTCAAATTGGTCATGAACAAGTATATATTCCCCTTTCCCGTTTGAAATCGGTGTCGGCGTCGTTTAAAATTTAGTTATGAAATATGCGGCACGAAAGGGAACATGACATCTACTTTCTTTACAAAAAAAAAAGCATGCGGGAGAGCGGAGATGGCGATCAGCTCTCCTCCTGGACCAGACAGACAGGCAGTCAGGCAAGGAACGGGACCAGAGAGAGGGACGAGAGACGAGTTCGTGACCAGGTGGAGGGAGAACTTTGGGCTATAGTACCGCTAGAGTGAGTGCGAGCGAGATAGAGAGAGGAACACCAGCACTCTCCCTCTCTCTCCCTCTCTCTCTCTCTTACTGCCAAAAGTCAATGAATAAAAATAATTACATGCAAGTCTAATAAATGATTCTTTTTTTTTTAAATCACTCTTATTAATAATTATCAACGCCGAAAAATATTACTTCCTTTTTAAATTAGTTCAAGTCAGTGGCGGATCCAGAGGTGTTTCTCGGTGGGGGGGGGGTAATCTGGAGTGACTGGTTGCACAGCACACATTTTTTTCTTAATTTCGGTAATTTAAAGGCGCATTCTGTACTTGTTTGCCAGAATATAAATACAAATCAAATTTTTAAGTATTAATTTTTAAAATTTTACATTAAAAATACATTTTTTTTTCGAAAAAAAGTATTTTTTTCAAATCTCAAGGGGGTAATTACCTCCTTTACCTTCCCCCCTTGTATCCGCCCTTGCTTCAAGTAGACCTATACTTTATAAATTTTAAACATTTTTTGTCTTGGTTAAATAAAAAAATTACAGCAAATAGGGTTTTTTTTTTTTATTTCACTTTTGATTTCTACTTTAATCATGTACTTCATAGGGAAGATAGGAGAAATGGTTGCCATGGTAACAAATTATAAATAATTAAATTAAAGAAATTTGTGTTTTCTTTCTTGAACAAAAAGTGACAGGTAGGTTTTTTGGTATAATTATTAAAAATCGATTAATTTTGAATAATATTTATTTTTGGTTTACAGATGCGATTTCGGCCACCAAGAAAGCCATCATCAGAACCAATAATTCATCCACATAACAAAAGGTCTTGAGGATAATTTACATGTTTTTTTAACAATTAATTGTATATTTTTTTATCAATAAAATTAATTAATTTAATAATTAATTAAAGAAAATCTTTAATTTTAATCATAAAAAAAATATATATAGAAATAATTGTTAAAACATAAATTATCCTCAAGGCCTTTTGTTTATTAATTATTGGTTCTGATGATGGCTCTCTTGGTGGCCGAAACATGATAGCGCACCTGTAAACTAAAAATAATTATTATTCAAAATTAATCGATTTTTAATAATTATACCAAAAAAACGACATACTACCTGTCACTTTTGTCAAAGAAAAAAAACACAAATTTTTTTTATTTAATTGTATTAATTTGGACTGATTCCACCATTTTATCAAAAATATCAATATTTTGTTTTGTTATTGTATTAATATTAACTTTGCTTTCGTTTTGTTGTTTATTGTATTAATTTTGTATGGTTTATTTTAATTTTTATGTATTTATTTTGAAGACGTTTTGGCCCAATGGCGCGTGGCTAAACGGGCTAAATAAAAAAAAAAAAAAAATATTTTCCCAAGTTTATAAATTGTACATTTGAATACAAATGTACCGTACTGTCGGAACCTAAATACATGTCGACACAAAAAATCTGGTGTGACAAGCACAGGACACAACTTTTTCTTACCGAAGGTAAGAGAAAGTTGTGTGCTGTGCGACCAATCATACCATGTTTTTTTTTAAACTTAATGAGCGCCATCGATACATTTACTTAACAAAAAAAAAAATAATAATAAATTTCTTTAACTATTCTGCTATGAGTGATTAATTAAATGGAGTTATTGTTGTTATTTAAGTAACTTATTTTCGCTTAAGTGACTATCTTTTTAGATCTTTTGATATTTCCGGTTCTAGCTTCGTATAAAGTGCCACTTCCTGTCTGCCGATTAGTCATCATAGGTATTGAAAAGTTTAAATTAATTTTTCGAAGAATCATTTAATTTAATAAGTGAAATAATATATAAAATCGCCACCAGGATCGCGATTGTTCTTCATGCTTTCTATCCCAAATTATAATTAAAAAAATAAATAAATAACTGAAGAAAATCTTTAATCGTGAAATGCTCAAAAGTTAGTTTCCCATGTCAAGGTGAAGGTGGTTGTGACCTTTTCCCCTCTCTCAAGTTGTTTTATGAATATTAAAATTCTAAAATTGATATGTAAATCAAAATCAAATTCCATTTATAGGTTACAGACAACCTCAAATCTTAATTAATATTATACACCTATATGAATAAGTTTAACGTCAAGTGATTGATATTTTAATACTAAAGCCTATTTAACTCATCTTTCACTTATCTCATAATTCATTTAAATTGAATGTTTTTTTTTTTTTTTTTTTTTTTACTTTCTCTTACCTCTATATATATGTTAATATATATAGAGAGAGAAAGTATTGGATTCATGTCAAAAATTCGATGTGGAGATTTTGATGGATATGGTTTTGAGGTCCCATGAATCCAAAAAAAGTGGTTTTCGCGACCTGGTCTGTCTGTGTGTTTAAAGCATGAAGGATTGAGCCAGAAGGTTGAAATGTTATATTTAACTTAGGCACCTTCCTGGCATGTGGCACGGAGTTTTTGAACAAAATCTACCAAAGAGTACTTGTACTTTACTGATGTACTTTTTCAGTTTTTTTCGATTTCCTCTAAATTCGCTACAATAATTTTGATTAAAATTCAAAAATCAATTATTTTTTCGATGCTCTTTAAAATGTATATTCTTATTTTGCCATTGAAATCTTCTGAAGACCACTTTACTCGTGTACTCCATAGGAAGGATAGGATAAATGGTTGCCATTGTAACAAAATATAAATATTCTCCCATACTTATAAAGTTTACTTCAGAGACCCCCCAGCCTAATAAATTTCCTCAAATCGTTAAAAATCTGGTGTGACTGGCGCACAGCACACAACTTTCTCTTACCTTCGGTAATCGAAAGTTGTGTACTGTGCTTGTCACACCAGATTTTTTGTGTCGACATGTATTTAGTTTCCGACAGTATGGTACAATTGAATTCAAGATGTAAAATCTGGTGTGACTGGCGCACAGCACACAACTTTCTCTTACCTTCGGTAATCGAAAGTTGTGTACTGTGCTTGTCTCACCAGATTTTTTGTGTCGACATGTATTTAGTTTCCGACAGTACGGTACATTCGATTTTCAAGATGTAAAATTTATAAGTATGGCAAAATATTTATATTTTGTTACCATAGCAACCATAGGAGAAATTCCTATCTTTCCTATGAAGAACAAGAGTAAAGTGGTCTTCAGAAGATTTCAATCACAAAATGAGAATATACATTTTATAGAGAATCTAAAAAATAATTGATTTTTGAATTTAAAAAAAAATCGTTGGAGCAAATTTTGAGAAAATCGAAAAAAACTGAAAAAGTGCATCAGTAAAGTACTAGTACTCTTTGGTCGATTTTGTTCAAAAGCTTCGTGTCACGTCCCATGGGGGTGCCTAACTTGAATATAAAATTTCAACTTCCCAGCTCTTTTTGTTCTTGAGATATTTTGTTCACAGACACACACACACACACACAGACAGACAGACCATGTCGCGAAAACCACTTTTTTGGATTCAGGGGACCTCAAAACGTGAAGATCCATCAAAATCTCGACATCGAATTTTTGACATGAATCCAATACTTTCTCTCTCTATATATTAACATATATATAGAGGTACGAGAAAGTAAAAAAGGAATCAATAGTCCAGTTTCAACAGTGAAGTTATTAGACATTTTCTTTTTATAGAGTATATTTTTTAAGGTCGTTTTGATATTGTATTCAAATTGTTTTGTTTTTGCTTTAATATTGTATTCGTATTGTTATGGCTTTATTTTTGTATGGTGTTTGTATCATTTTGATTTTGTATTTTTTATAATG
>JAKCPI010015611.1:0-13014 GCA_023213315.1 Euborellia annulipes | reverse complement strand
AAAAAACCTAAAATTTTATAAAATTTGGTGAAATCCTATGTTTATCGTTTCGAATGAATACCAAACGAAGTATTTACAATCTACCAACATAACAAAAAATAAAAAAAACCTAAAATTTTATAAAATTTGGTGAAATCCTATGTTTATCGCTTCGAATGGATACCAAACGATGTATTTAATTTTTACTGTTTGGAATGCATATTAAAAGATCTATTCATGGGATAACTTAATATTTAATAAACAAAAATTAATAAATAATATTTTCTTGTAATATTTCACAAAAAAGAAGTGAAATCTCAGCCAAAAACATCGGAGATGCAAAAAGGGAGCGCCTCGCATTATTTTTGCCTAGCGTCGAGGTGAAATCAAAAAAATGCGCCTCGCTTTTCTGATTTATATAAAAGCGAGGATATATGAAACAAATAAAATTCTGTAGGGGTTTTATTTAAGTGAAAATATTTCCCTCGCTTTTATATAAATCAGAAAAGCGAGGCGCATTTTTTTGATTTCACCTCGACGCTAGGCAAAAATAATGCGAGGCGCCCCTTTTGCATCTCCGATGTTTTTGGCTGAGATATACATTATTTATACTAATGAATAATTCATTGGAACATATCACCGCGTGTTTTTAGTTTTTAATTCTTCTTAATTAAAACATGTTTCAACTAGATAAGGCTCTATCAAAACGGCACGTTTTTTTTTTATTAAAATAAATAGCTTAAAAAAATAGGCCTGCATATGCGGCCATTATTCTTAAAAAAATATGTGATCGAACACCCCGTTACTAGGTCAGTATTCAGAGTTAATAAATTTTTTTTTTTACATTAAAAAGAGAAGCTTGATTAAAATGTTTGAAACGATTCCATTAAATTCAAACCGCACAGGTTAAATCAATTTTTTACGAGACATTGAATCTGAAGAGATATATCAACTAATATGATTCCTTTCAATTGATTTCATTTAAATACGCTGTATGTAATATGATAACTTGAAATTTCTTCTTCAAATGCAATTAATAAAAATAGCTTCGTTTTACGGATTCTTTTTTTGTTATTTCTCCTAATTAGAGATGGAAATCCTCTCGTTATTTTGTACAAAGCTTTCTGTTGGGGATTGGCGTTGAAGGGTTTAAAAAGAGTGTCGACCACAACACAACTTCAACAAAGCTGCTTCCTTGCATTTCCGCAACCAACAACATTTTAAACATATGATGACATGTGTGTGGGTGGAAATAGATTTATTTAATATTATATTTTGGGTGTGAAACATTTCCCCGGAACGGCGGCGAGATGGGGGGGGGGGGGGTGTTAAAAAAAAAAAAAAAAAAAAAAAAAAAAGAAAGGAAAATGTATTTTTGTCAGAATCAGCGAACCGATCATCCAATCTCATGGCTCTGAAAGCTCTAAATGAACATTGGAACACGTTGAAAGCATCCAATATGTTAGCCTCTGGTCATTTGGATTAACGTAAAATAATCCGAGTTTGATGGTTATGAACATACACGAACGGAAATAACAAGGTCCTCAAATTAGAAAAAACCTCAATTTCAAAAGAAAAAATCTATCCGAATCTAAACGAAAATATATCTATAAAATGTCACTTTTCGAACTCACAGTTTGATTTATTGTATCTAAGAGAAATAATTAATTTCGCAATTTTAATGGGCACTTGTTTATTTTAATAAATTACCTGGAAGAGGTGGTAATTATGAAGATGATTTAACCTTGTTTAATCATCAGAGGTTAAATAGGAACGGGGTCTAAATGGCCTCAGATGCCGAAAAGACCTTTAAACAAATTTAAAAAAAAAATCTTCAGAGGAAGACAAATACAAGATTCAAGAAAATGTTTTCAAACATTTGAAAAATTTAAGATTATTTTAGAGTATCATACTTATATATAAAGCTCTTAAACCGGTGTCCGATGTGTGAACCCACCAATCAGGCAAGGGCGGATACAGGGGGGGTAAAGGGGGTAAAGGGGGTAATTACCCCCCCCCCCGAGATTCGAAAAAAATACCTTTTTTCGCAAAAAAAATTATTTTTAATGTAAAATTTTTAAAATTAATACTTAAAAATTTGATGTGTATTTATAATCTGGCAAACAAGTACAGAATGCACTTTTAAATTACCGAAATTAAAAAAAAACAGTGTGCTGTGCGACGAGTCACACCAGATTACCCCCCCCCCCCCCCCCCCGAGAAACACCTCTGGATCCGCCCTTGCAATCAGGCCTCAGGGATAGCGCTGATTGGCGAAATTCAGAGAGGGCGGAGTAGGAGAGGCGAAATCAAAATTTTTAACTACTAAACACGTATGAGACGCCGCCTGCCAGGGCCAAGTTGTTTAATAATTTTTTTTTAGCTAGAGTAAATTATTGTATTTTACATTCTCTTTCCCTATATGAAATATAATTATGTATTATAGAGCTTAAATATCTAGTCATGTCTTGGGTCCCATGGGGGGGGGGGGTTTGAACCCCAAAGCCAGGGGGGCTACGCCTATGTGTTTTGAGGTTCCCTGAGTCTAAAAAAGTGGGTCCAGAACATAGCCAGGAGGGGGTTTTGGGGGTTCAACCTCCCCCCCCCCCCCCATGGGACCCAAGCCATGACTAGATATTTAAGCTCTATAATACAAATTATTGAGTAGTGAGGGTATCCAGGCAGCCAGAAAAACAATAAAGAAAATTTTTTCTGGCTGCCTGGATACCCTCACTACTCAATATATATTCAGCCACTCCTCCTGGAATTAACCATTACTCAATACAAATTATATTTCATATAGGGTAAGAGAATGTAAAATATAATAATTTACTCTAGCTAAAAAAAAAAAAATGATTTATAAATACCCTAAAATAAGCTTAAATTTTTCAAATTTTTGAAAAATTTTCTTGAACCCCCCATCAAAAATTTTTGGCTACGCCTATGGTCCCGAAAAATGTTTTGTGTGTGTTTAAAACAAAACATGAAGACTGAGTTACGATTTCTCTTAGTAGAAATTTTTTATGTTAATTACACCACCCACCGCTTTTCCTTAACCAACCAGAGACCGTCCACTCAAATGTGCCCTGGGAATTAAGTTTTCATTTTATGAGCATTTCATCTGCATCACTAATTCGACTTAGTCTTGCTCCACAACAGAGAGAGAGAGATGCTGAGATACAGAGATCAGGGATGGTCAAACCGCAGACATCTAGATTGCAACATCCACAAAACTATATACGGAATACTCAAGATGGTACGAATGGCCTAAGTGAAATAAACCCGCCATCAAAAGACAGCATGCAATATGCAATTCAATTTGTAATGTTAATGGAAAGCTTGAACATTTTTCATTTATTATACCATAAATGTAAATAGATTATATCTAATTTGTATGTAGATAAGGAAATTTAAAAAAGGAATCTGTGATGACATTTGACGTTTTATGTCAGTTGATAATTTAACAAAAAAATCTGGTGTGACTTTTCCTTCGGTAATAGAAAGTTGTGTTCTGTGCTTGTCACACCAGATTTTTTTTTGTCGAGATATATTTAGTTTCCGCTGATATATTAGAATTCAAGATAAATATAAACAGGGGAAATACATTTCTCCTATCTTTCCTATGAAGTACAAGAGTAAAGTGTGCTTCAAAATATTTCAAGGGCAAAATGAGAATATATATTTTAAAGTGCATCTAAAAAAATAATTGATTTTGGAATTTTAATCAAAATGGTTGGAGCAAATTTTAAAAAAATCAAACAAAACTGAAAAAGTACATCCGTAAAGTATTAGTACTCTTTGGCGAATTTTTTGTCCAAAAGCTTTGTGTCACGGGCCAGAGGAGTAGCTAATTGAAATATAAAATTTCAACCTCCTAGCTCTTTTCGTCCTTGAGATATTTTGTTAACATACAGACAGACCATGTTGCCAAAACCACTTTTTTGGATTTAGAGGACCTCAAAACGTGTATATCCATCAAAATCTCGACACCCCCACACCAAAAAAATTTTTATCAAGATGAATGAACAAATAAACTTTTTTTCAATATCATTAAATATAAAATAATATTTATTGTTAGTAAATGGCCGTAAGGTTGATCAATTATATTATAAGGACATCGACCAAAAAAATGAATACTTTTAGTTTAATTTACTTTATAATACTTTAATTTTGAATACCATTAGAATCGAAATATCTACAAATAAACAGATAATACGCAAAAGTATTCATTTTTTTGGTCGATGTCCTTATAATATAATTAATAATATTTATTATTTATGATTAGAAGGAATAATAATAATAATAACGAGAGTTTATTATATATTTAAGTCACATCTATCTGTTTATTAAAACGACTCAACTCTAATCTGGGAGTATTAATCTTCGCAAAGATAAATTATGATAAGCGAAATTGCCAGGAGAGCAAGTCAAGAGGCGAAAAAATGAGGAGAATAATAAATATAACCTGCTACTCTCTTACTTTAGTAATTTTGAAATTGAGTTATTATTATTATTATTATTTTTTTTTTTTTTAGATTCATTTAACGTTTTTCTCCTTTTTTGAATAATGAATATCAATGGCCAGTCTTTTGCCGTCTTGCTCAAATTCATTAATTAAAAAAAAAAAATTTTTGTGCCGAGATATAGACTATTTAGTTTCCGTTGATACGTATTTTTTTTTTTTTTTTTTTTTCAAAAACATTCACACTTTTTCTCATTCGCACTCACACTCACACACACATTCACACAGTCTTTTCGGCAACTCAGGCCATTTAAGACTTTAGACGATAACCGTTGTAATATATATTATCTATTGTGGGTTCAGGCATTTCTATTTAAGCCATCTGGTATCCAAATGGCTTAAATAAAATCATCGGACTGCCTGGGTCCGAACCCGCGACGTTTGGTATAGGAGGGAGGCGTTGATACGTATATTAAAATTAAAAGGAACATGGGAAAATATTTATATTTTGTTGCCATGACAATCATTTCTCCTATCTTTCTATGAAGTACAAGAGTAAAGTGGTCTTCAGAAGATTTCAATGGCAAAATGAGAATATACATTTTTAAGAGCATCTAAAAAATAATTGATTTTTGAATTTTAATCAAAATCGTTAAGGCGAATTAAAAAAAAAAAAAAAAAAAAACTGAAAAAGTACATCAGTAAAGTACTAGTACTCTTTGGCCGATTTTGCTCAAAAGCTTCGTGTTACGTCCCATGGGGGTGCCTAACTTAAATATAAAATTTCAACCTCCTAGCTCTTTTCATTCATGAGATAATTTGTTCACAGACACAAACACAGTTCACAGTTCACAAACAGACAGACCATGTCGCGAAAATCTCTATATACCGGTATTTATTTTACATATATCCATAGGTAAGAGAAAGTAAAATTAAATTCAAGTCACTTTCTTAAATTTCTTGATTCATTGGAAGTTTTATTTGGTTTGATTAACCGAGATGTTCTTAAATTTATCAAAACACGCGAGTGGTTAGATTTTATTTTATACCTTGATCAGTTTTATTACTTTTCGATTCTTCGGCCTTTTTTTTAAGCATTTGACTCTTTTATTTAAGACTTTTTAGTGCCTCGCTTTAACATAGGTAGTTTATTTTATATCGACGAGTTTTCTTTTTAAATTCAAAATCATTTTCATTTTCCATTAATGAATCTGTTTTTGAAGAATGATGTCGGTAAGGACCATTAAAATGAATAAGTTTATATCAATATATCGCAACTTAAAGTTAGAAAAAAATTCAAGAAGTATTACGATTTATAGAAAAAAAGGGCGAGAGTTGTACCTTGGGAAAACAAACTTGGATTCGATCCATATGAAATGAAATAACAGAAATGAAAAATATTATTTATCAAGATAAAGCTATAAATAAAGAGTCTAATTCAAAAATTTGATAATCCTAAAAGTACTGTATATAAATTTTAAAGGAACAACGAAACGCCTCTGGAAATTATATTAGTATATGTATAGTTTACCCTTATCCCTTTTGTATTTTATTTATGTTTTAAAAGGGTGGAAAATGGATAGTAATAATTTCCAAGCTAAAGGCTAATTAATTAATAGAATTAAGATGCAGAGCTCGAGGTGTAATGTACAAATCTCAACAACACTCAGGTACAAAAATAAATTAGACTGAATTTATATCATATTTTACAGTGTCTGAGGATAAGAGAGAAAATTTAATAATCTTAACTCTTGTGATTTTGTTTTTTAAACAAATAATTAAATAAACTAGGGTATAGATCGTGGAAACCTTTGAAAATATTTTAAAATAGCGAGAGAATAGTCTAAAGCGATATATAAGTGAGATAAAATATTACGGGGGAACGGGAGCGAAGTGGTTACGCATGTTTTTCCCGATAAGAGGGCGTTGTGTGTCATAAAAAGTATGCCCAAAATATCAAGTAATTCAAAAATTTGCCAAGAGATGTCAGAATGGTAGCTAATAATATGTATTTAATGCATTTGGTTGATCTTTTAACAATAAATACTTTATAAACGTTATTATATATTATGTATCTTTTATAAAAGCATAAAAATATACGAATATAGGCCAGATTTAGGCTAATACTATATCGTCTGTTAGACTAGCCTACCATCTATTGCAAGAATGCTGAACTAATTTGACAGTTGGTTTTTAAATAAATCATCTAAGCTTATTTTAAAAATTTCTTAATTAATATGTGATTAATAATAACAATATATTCATTTGTAAATTTAAAAAAAATTAAAGATTATTGGGACTGATTGTGTTTTTGTATTTGCTTGATAACAAAAAAATTAATTTCCTTAATTTTTGTATAATTTCTTCGCCTTCATCCCGTGGTGCGGGGTCGGCGGTTTCTGAGTTTTTGCGACGGGGAAGGAAGAGAATAGGGAAGAGACTGACATGCAAAGAATAAAAGTACTGCCAGTCCCAGCTAGGGCAGCTCGTGGTCGCCATCCACGTACCCACAAGATGTGGGCCCCTGAGCTAGAGTAAAATACGTGGACTAATTTGAACTAAATATAGTCAAATACAAATTTAAGAAATTTAAAAAAATTGACGTTCGAGGATCGGATTATCGAGCTTATTTAAATGTTTGAAGAATTGGTACTGGACTGTGTGAATGTGTGTGTGAGTGAGAAAAAAGTGTGGATGTTTTTATTAAAAAAAAAAAAAAAAACTGTTTAGGTATTCTTAATAAAACAATGAAAATGACCGGGTAGCCTTTCTAATCAAGTGAAAAACGAACAAAAGCTAACATAAGCAATTCCACCCTCTGAAATGAAAATTGCCAAGAGTTAAATTGAAATCACACTAATGGAAAAATTTCGGCAATTTGAAGGGTTTTATCAAATAACCACCACGTAGTAAAATCCCATTACTAAAAGGATTATAATTCAAAAAAAATAATAAATAACGGAAATTAAAAAGAAACCTTATAAAAAAATTTAATATAATAATACATAATATTTATTTAAATATAATATTATGCTATTATCGTTAATTCGACAAAACACAAAAGGTAGGCAAGTTAAAACTTTTTCAATTTAATTCATTTCTAAAAGGAAATAATATTTATATTGGAACCCTTTTAAATAACATTATCCCTATAGTAAAAAAAAAAATATAATTAAAATTTTTTTTTAGTTCCATTTTTATTTTATTTCCAATGGAGATGTGTCTTTTTTTTAATTAATAAAGTTTAATAGCACATGAAATGTGCATAGGTTGAAACGTCAGTCAGTCATCCACATCCAGTCAGTCTGTCTGTCACCTGATCTTTATGGTTGAAATTCAACCAAGGGATTTTTTTTAGCTTTTGTTATTCAAATTAGAATTCAGTTACTAAATTAACAAAAAAAAAAAAACTCGTTTTAATTTGAACTAAAATAATTTTAGAAACTAAAACAATTTTTTAATGGGATTGTATTTTATTTTTACTTAGGTCTTCTATAAACCTTTGGAATAATCACTTCACATAGGCGTAGCCACGGGGGGGGTTTTGGGGGTTCAAACCCCCCCATTGGACCCAAGCCATGACTAGATATTTAAGCTCTATAATACAAAATACTTTTTCTCTCTATATATTTCATATATAGGGTAAGAGAAAGTAAAGTATAATAATTTTCTCTAGCTTAAAAAAAAAAAAAAAAAAAAAAAATTAAATAAAACGCAAAAAATTCGAGAAAATTCAAAATTTTCCCATTGAAAAGAATTGATTTTTGTTATGCTTTATAAAAAATTAAAGCCGCTTAAAATTGATTAAATCTCGCAAATGAAAAATAATAAAAATTATTATATAAATAAATTTTTTATTTTTTTTCTTAAAGAGGTCTGAGATAGGAGTCTGGACAAGAGAAACACATAGAGGGACACCCCGGTATTTTAGGCCCATATACATAAAATTAAGAGATTTGCATTATTATTGCCTGATACGACCTGATACGAGTTGATTGAAAAATTGCGGCACTTAATTAAGAAAGGGCGGGCCCGAGCCCTCTCGAGGGGGGTCCAGGGGGGGGGCGAAGTGAAGGTGGGGTAAGTGGCTAGTCATATATATTTCATTAGACGCCTTATACTGCCCTATTAGTCGGGGGGGGGGGGAGAAATAATCCTAAACCCCCCATCAAAAATTTCTGGCTACGCCTATGTCACTTCATATTCCACAAAAACATGGCGTCACACATGAAAAAAAAAAAAAAAATAGAAAATTTACAACAAATGGAAAGATTTTAGGGATATTTTACTTTTTACATAATTTCGAAATTAATTTCGAGATACAAAATAATTCCTTCTCTTTACTTGGTTAATTCTTTTGATTAATTCCATTTCGGGCCTCGTGCACAGTTAGTTAAGTGAAGAATCTCCTCGATCTCAGCCCCCACTCCCACCTTAATCATCTGAAACAAAAGAACAAATATACAATCAGTCTCTATAATTATTAATTCTAGAAATTATAAAATTTTTTGTTATATGTAATCACAAAATCTTAAAAAAAAGAATTCAATAGGCATATAACAGTTATACAGGTGTATGTTTTCTTCGTGAGTGTAATTGATTCCTTTTGAATTCTTTGTCTACATAACCATGTTCATTGTTCAAAGTGAATGCTTCTACCTGATGACGGCTGCAGAAACGTAATTAATGTAATAATAACATAGGCCTACTTTCTGAATTATTATTTGCTAAAATAAACCGCTATTTAGACAAAAAAAAATGTCTTTTATTTCTAATAACAATCATCGTGAGCAAGGGCATCCGCAGGATTTTTTGCAGGGGGGGGGGCAAGTCACTTCCAGATAAGTTAAAAAAAACGTACTTTGATATTAATAATGTTATAAATCTCTTAGTATTTAAAGCTTTCTCACCGCGGCAAGATGGATGTACGCTGAGAAAGGTTTTTTGTATTTTTTTTTTTGTTTTATACATTTTTTGTATCATTTTAATTTTCCAGGGGGGGGGGGGGGGGCAAGTGCCTGGTTACCCCCCTGCGGACGCCCATGATCGTGAGTCTGCCAATTTGCACCAAAACAACTTAGTCTTGAGCCTTCCATAATCTAAAAAGTGAAATGTGCCATTTTATCTATTCAACTATTTACATAAAGAATATATATATTTTTTGAAATAAATATATCTTATTATTATTTATGCGATGGAGAGGATCTTAAGACCCGATTTTCTGATTTAAAATTCAATTGTAAGATGTAAGACGAGCTTAAGATCTAAGATGTGTTGGTGCAAACTGACAATTAATCAAGATGTAAGAGTGTTGAGTATATCAAATACTGAAATCAGATTAAATGCACATAATGGTCAAATTAAGATTTCTACTAATAAAAGACAAATAACCAACTTTATATGTATCTTTATTCCACCAGCTAAAAATACAGAAGAAATTCTACCAGAGGCTTAAATCAATTCGAATTCGATACAAAACATTTTTTATTAACGCATTTTCACTTCACTTTAGTTTGACATTTTAGATTTTATTTTTATAAAAGTTAAGTCTACTCTCATTTGTTCTTTATTTTTTCTCTCCTTCATTATCTAATTTACACTGATTAAAAAATTTTATGTTTATAACTTTTTTTTTTTTTTTGTGTTTGTACGTGTTGAAATCACTTTCATCAATCATGATTTTTTTAACAGCGTTTGAATTTTTTAAACCATTTCCATCTTTTAAATTATTCAGGACCACAAAACTTTCCCCACTCCGAGAACTCACATCTAAGAAATGGAGGATCATTTAAGTCTTATTAAAAATAAATCAGCTGATTAATTAATATTGATTCTTGCATTTATCCTGTTTACTTTTATTTTTAGAAGGGCCTATAGGCCTAATTGAAATTCTTGTCCTATCGAAAAAAAAAGTTCATTTTAAACTTTTAATAAGAAAACTTATTTCTTTTACAAAATTAAATTGACTTAAATATTATTATATTAAATAATGTAGATTGATTATTTCGGTGAAACTTTATTTTTTGAAGTTTCGAAATGAGAAAAAAAATTCATTTAGAAGTGAAGTGAATGATTTTTTTTTACGGGGTGTTAAGAATTTATTAATGAAGTAACATTTTATGATCGTTAAAAAAATTATCACCTGATGTGCGGTGATTGCACAAACTTATTAATAAACTGCGCTGCCAAGCATTTTTTCAAAGAATATGTTTAAACAGGATGGATATATATCAAAAGTTGATATTTATTTAATAAGGCAGTTCAGGAGGCAAGCTCTTCGCATGTTTTTGCCGATGAGATAGCATTAGGGGTCTTAAAAATTTAGCCAAAAAGCCCAATTATTACGAAAATTTGCCAATAGATGGCAGGGCTATATTTAATCTCATGTATTTGTTTGTTTTTCGTTGATCTTTTTATAATGAATAGTTTATAAATATTATTATTTATCATTTATAACAGCATAAAAATAAATAAATATAGGCTTATAAGTGATCTGATAATGCCGGCTGTTAGACCAGCCTGCCATCTTTTACAAGAGCGCTGAACTATTTGTCCGTTAATTTTTTTTTTAAAAATAAATTCGAAATTTAGTTTTTACTTTATCAGCATTTAATTTAATTGTTATAAGTTGAATATTAATGATTTTTAGGATAAAAAAAAATTACAATTTTTATAATAGTTTTTTTTTTTTTTTTTTTTTTTTGCTTTTTCTACAAATAAAAAAAAAAAAAAACATTTTTTTATTAATCGTAATTAAAAAAAAAAGCATTCTATTATGTACAGTGAGCGCCACAATTAAGTCCCCACCTGATAGCTTTAGCCTTAAGTATATGATATAGTATATGGTAAATGGTGAAATAATTTTAAATTTGAAAAGGTAAAATAAAATCATTCGTACCAGATTTTACGTTTTACCTTTTCGGCCATTCAAATTATTTTACTTTACACCATATACTATGCCACATACTTAAGGCTTAAGCTATCAAGTGGGGACTTGATTGTGGCGCTCACTGTACAATACATACGAATTTAAATCATTTTAAAAAGAACTGCTTAAAAAATACTTTAAAATGCTTCACTAGTTTCGGACTAAAGACCTCCTGAAGCCCCTTAAGAGAAAAAATATTAAATGATGACTTTCACCCGCATTGAGGGAAGGCAGGCAACGGTATCTCTCGCTTTGGTGCGTGGGATAAACGAAACCAGAATTCAAGATAATGGTGGAAGGGGAGGAGTCTCCATCCGACCTCTTCTACAATTTCGACTAAAAGTAGATCTATTTATCTAATATAAGGCCTACCGATTGATATGGGAATTTTACTACTCTATTACTTTCTCCCTCTCTGTCTTGTTAGATGCAACAACAAAATAATAAATAGATAAGAATCCACTATTGGAAATAAGTTATTAAAAAATGATGATGATCACTATCTCTCCATAGTAAAAGGTAAATTGTAAGATCTTTTATAGGCTAACACGTAGAGCCTTTATGATGTAAGGAGGATTAGTGGAATGTATAAAAGAAATGCTTCATAAAAACGACTTCCAGACAATTAATGATAAGAGAAGGGATAAAAAAAAAGAGAAAAGATAAGAAGATTTTATTCGTCTTTTATAAGCAAAGACGTCATTTTGTGCTTAAATAAGAAAAAATAAACCAAAATGAAATCCGTTTATGGTTGTTGATACTTAAGGAAATAATATTATTATTAAGAAATACTTCAAATTCTTAAAGTAGTCAAGAAAATCTTGAAGTAGTTTCAAGAGAGGTATATAAGATAAAATAATAGGATTGAGTTAAAGTGGAAATAGGAATGATGTCAGTTGTTTATGGAGGACAAAGAATTGTCGAATTCTTTTCTTCATTCTAAGGAAAGTACAACCGGGCCCTTATTGGCCCGGAGCTCTGGAAACTTGGCCTGGTTTGGCCCAATTAAGGTCCGGCTGTATTTTCCACTTTACTCTTGTACTTCATAGGAAAGATAGGAGAAATAGTTACTATGGTATGGTTTTTGTCAAATATTAGGCCCTATGCGCGGCCGGAAGATGTCAACCGATTTTGATACATTTTTCTTTTTTTTTTTGTCTATATAATTCGCAACTTCTCCGCGTTATTACATCATCGAAATAAAAAATGAGTTTTTTAGGCCCACCTAATAATTTGAGATACCCTGAGTCTAAAAAAGTGAGTCCCGCAAATTGGTCTGTGTGTAACGATTTTAAGCATGAAAGAATTGAGGTACAGAATTGAAATTTTATATTTAAGTTAGAAGTATCCTCCCGGACACTCAAAATAAGCTTTTTAACAAAATCGGTCAAAAAATACTAGTACTTTACTGATGTACTTTGTCAGTTTTTTCGATTTTCTTAAAATTTGACTTAAACGATTTTTTTTTAATTTTAAGGATTGGGTGTGGGTTTCAAGTGAAAATATTTGAACAAAAGGTTGTATTTATGTGGGTTTCACGAGGGTAAAAAAAGTATTAACTGCACAAATTTAAATACTCG
This sequence comes from Euborellia annulipes, assembly GCA_023213315.1. Taxonomy (NCBI): domain Eukaryota; kingdom Metazoa; phylum Arthropoda; class Insecta; order Dermaptera; family Anisolabididae; genus Euborellia; species Euborellia annulipes. Next base: position 65 of record JAKCPI010015611.1, on the reverse strand, counting down.
ATATAGTTTCGGGATTTTTTCTTAATTTGATCTAATATTTTAAAAGAAGCAAGATTGGTGGCAAG
>JAKCPI010015610.1:0-28478 GCA_023213315.1 Euborellia annulipes | reverse complement strand
AACCGGTTTTTTCGGGTTTTTTTACAAAGTGGAAAACTGGTAAACCGGTTTTTTTTTTTTTTTTTTTTTTTTTTTTCAAAATCTTAAACGATGTTATTAACGAATATATCTATTGGGAGTCCAGGCAATCTTATTTAAGCTATTTGGTATCCAAATGGCTTAAATAAAATCGGACTGCCTGCGATCCGAACCCTGAAAAAAGTACCCCCCAACCCCTACACCACCCCGTGGGCCAAGAAAATTATTATTACTAGTATTCCACAGTGCCTACTTGAGGCTTTGTTTAGGATACAAAAAAATCCAAAAATATTTCTCCATACATTTCCTATGGGAGAAAACGTAACTTTAGGAAATAATAACTCAAAAAATTGCCCGCGGGCTTGGCGTAGTAGGTAACGTGTCTACCTCCTATACCAAACGTCGCGGGTTCAGACCCCGCAGTCCGATGATTTTATTTAACCCATTTGGATACCAAATGGCTTAAATAGAAATTCCTGGCCCCCCAATAAATGTTATCATATATAACGGTTTTCGTAAAGTTTTATATGGCCTAAGTTGCCAAAAAGACTGTGAATGTGTAATGTGATTGTTAAAAAAAAAATTGTCTGAATTTAGGGACCCGAGTATTTTTCCTGGGATCTCCATAACGTCCTCTATAGGACTACAAAATTTCGTCATTCCAACGGAAAGTTGGTCGGACAGACACTCCGTTATTATTATATATGATTATTTAAGTATTGGAAAATTCGGCATCTAAGGCCATTTAGACCCTATCCCCATTTATTTCAAATGATGATACCAATTCAAATGAAATAAATTTTTCTCACTTGGGCCGGGAAGCGAACCCGAAACCCCCAAGCCACTAGAAGCTAATGTCATCTCTCTGAGCCATGGGTCACGGGCTAATTTATAATTTGAATACAAGGATTACTGAAGAAAAGATTTAAAAAGAAAAACCGAATTCGGTTTTTCGTCAAAAAACCGGTTTACTGTTTTCGGTTTCCACCGATGTCCAAACCCTAAATAGGACCTTCTTCAGGTACAAATCAGTACAAAAGTTGTTACATCTGTACAATCTCATTTGAATTAGTTGAGAAAACATTCACAACAACATTTGTAATCTTAATTGATTTGTACCTGAAGAAGGTCACAGAATGAGTGACCGAGACGGTTTTTTTTAACCGAAAATCAAAAAAAAGTTTTTCTTTTAAAAGTTATAGGGACTAAGATGCCGAAAAGATTTTCAAAAAATACTCAAACTTAAGAATATTCGATACAAAGTACTAGACATGGGTGATACTGTATCAATCTGATATTTTGTATCAGGTAGGAAAAAGTAACAGGTACACATAATGGGTACGAGCAAAAAATATCAGGTATTTAAATACCAAAGTAAAAATCAGATAACTTATTTATTTAAAAAAAAAAAATATATATTTTTTTCATTTCTGCTCTCTTTCTTAAAGTGAAGAAAAAGAGAAATAATTTATAAGTAATAATTAGATTTGTATTTAATTATTATAGGGCCTAGTGAGAAAAGTAGAGTAAAAAAATGTAAAAATGATTCGGAATGACGTTCGAAAAGCGCGCCAGAGCTAGCGAAATGGCCTCTGTCAGGAGAGAAGAGACGGGGCGGGGCGGGGCGTCGCGAGTTGAGGGTTGCAAGAGAGAGGGAAGAGAGAGCAGGCGATACGAAAACTGTATCGGGAAGGAGCGCTCCTAAAGTGAAAAGCAAGTATTTGATCAATGCGCATGCGCGAGATATCAGGTACGAGTGAGAAAGGAATACGCGTCCTGTTCAGGTCCAGTCGAGTATGCCCGAGTTGTTGATACTCAAATAACAGATACAAAAAGTATATGTTATTTGCTCGGTATTCGTTTCTCACTCGAACCTGATATCTCGCTCGCGCTTGCGCATTGATCAAATACTTGCTTTTCACTTTAGAGCTTCGTTCCTTACCCGATACAGTTTTCGTTGCGCCTGCTCTCTCTTTCCTTCTCTCTTGCGACCCTCAACTCGCGACGCCCCGCCCCGTCTCTTCTCTCCTGACAGGGCAATTTCGCTAGCTCTGGCGCGCTTTTCGAACGTCATTCCGAATCATTTTTACATTTTTTACTCTACTTTTCTCACTAGGCCCTATAATAATTAAATACAAATCTAATTATTACTAATACATTATTTCTCTTTTATTCACTTTAAGAAAGAGTGCAGAAATGAAAAAAAATATATTTTTTTTAATAAATGTTCTGATTTTTACTTTGAAACTATTTTTTTTTTTTATATAAAAACATTAATTAAAAAATCATTGTGTGGTTTTATGAAACCACGATGCAAGTGAAACTTTTTTTCGGATCGTAGGCGTTTAACTGAAAATTTTCAGAAAATTATTCAATTAAGGGTAGTAAAATCGCGTTTGTAATCTTAATAATTTGAAAATGGGAAATCAATAGACGCATATTAAAAACTGTGAACAATATTTATTTAGCAATTAGACGCGCCGCCCGCCTTTGGCGGGCGGCACTTCTAGCCACAGGGGCTTCGCCCCCCTGGATTATATCTATATCTATACAGTATATATAGATTAAAGATTTGAATATTTTAAATTATTTTAAAAATTATATTTTATCAATTTAAAAATTGAATTATTAAATCTCACAATTATTTTTTTATAATTCGTTATATATATTAAATTTCAACTTTCTCATTTTTGTCATCACGGATTGTGACGTCATGACTTGTAGCGTCACGGCTCTTGACGTCACTGCTTGAAACGCGACATGCTGATAGAAGAGCCAAAAATTTTGAGAGGATATAATAAAAGTTTTACTTTAAAAATAAAAATATATGTAACTGTGAATTGAAATACATAATGAATAGAATTAAATTAAATTTCGTTCGCCGGCACAGAAATTTGTTAATTATTTTTCTAATGCAGTATATAAATTGACATTTTAAATTTGGAGACATGTCAGTTCAGTCAGTTTGGAAAACTCTTTAGTAATGAATAATTATGAGTTTGTTCTCAACACAAAAATAAATAGGGTAGAAAACATTTGAAAAAATGTTAGACACGTTGTTATTGACTTGAATTAATGTAAAGTTAGCGTTGCTGGGTGAAATTTGTTTCGGGTACAAAAGTATCAGGTCAGAACAAGTACCTGTAACAGCTGGTACCTGGTACAGCAAAATCAGTATAGACATGGGTGATACTGTATCAATCTGATATTTTGTATCAGGTATGAAAAAAGTAACAGATAGTCATAATGGGTGCGAGCAAAAATATCAGGTATTTGAGTAACAGCTGCTCAGGCACACTCCACTAGACTCGTACTGGGTTTCTCGCGCTTGCGCAGTGATCAAATACTTGCTTTTCACTTTAGAGCGTCGTCTCTTTACCCGATACAGTTTTCATTTCGCCTGTTCTCTCATTCCTTCTCTCTTGCGACCCTCAGCTCGCGACGCCCCGCCCCGTCTCTTCTCTCCTGGCGGGGCAATTTTGCTATTGGTCTGGCGCGCTTTTCGAACGTCGTTCCGATGATCATTTTTACATTTTTCTCTACTTTTCTCACTAGGCCCTATAATAATTAAATACAAATCCTAATTATTACTAATATAATCATTTCTCTTTTCTTTAATTTAAGAAAAGAGAGGAGATAATAAAAAAAAAAAAAAAAAAATTTAATAAATAAGTTATCTTTACTTTGAAACTACCTTTTTTATTTAAAAACATTAATTAAAAAAGTTAAAATACAAGTAACTGTGAATTTAAAAACATAATGGACTTCAATAAATTAAATTTCTTTCGCTAGTAAAGAAATTTGTTAATTATTTTTCTAGTGCAGTATATAACATAACATTTAAATTTAGAGACATTAAACTGCAAGTTCTTATTGATAGCTACAATGATCGAAGTATCCAAATCAGATTTGTGGCTAAATTACCAACGGTTGGAGACCAAAGAAAAATTACGCTACTACTACTACGTATCAAATCTATTACTTGTATTTATGTGAAGTTAGCGTTGCTGAGTGAAATGTGTATCGGGTACAAAAATATCTGATAAAAATATCGGGTACGAACAAGTACCTGTAACAGCGAAGTACCTGGTACAGCAAAATCATGTATCGACCCATGTCTAATCGAGTAACGACCCATGTCTATAGCATTGTAAATAGAAAAAATTAAACAATAAATAATATAATTTAATATATATCATTAAATAGAGTAAAATTATTATGAGATTTTATTTCAATTTTTAATTATTTTTTTTTTTTTAATTCAATTCGACTCTGAAATCGATAAACAAATTTTTATGGGCTTTTTTACTTTCTCTTACCTCTATATATGTTAATACTGTATATATAGAGAGAGAAAGTATTGGATTCATGTCAAAAATTCAATGTCGAGATTTTGACGGGTATACACGTTTTGAGGTCCCAAAAAAGTGGTTTTCGCGACATGGTCTGTCTGTCTGTGTGTGTGTCTTTGAACAAAATAACTCAAGAACGAATAGAGCTAGGAGGTTTAAGGGGGTTCAGGAGCGACGTCGAAACGTACTTAAAAAAAAAAACTAGACTATTATAAGGAATTTTTCAATGCGGTTTTTTTTTAAATGAATTAAATTCATAAGAGATTATTGGGACATCGAGCTATAATTTGTTTAATGACTTATTAAAAAATTATCGTAATTAATTTTTTTGTTATCAAGCAAATACAAAAAAAAAAAACAATCTGTCCCAATAATCTTTAATTTTTTTTAAATTTAAAAATGAATTTATTGTTATTATTAATCACATATTAATTAAGAAATTTTTAAAATAAGCTTAGATGATTTATTTAAAATTCAACTGTCAAATTAGTTCAGCATTCTTGCAATAGATGGCAGGCTAGTCTAACACACGATCCCCTTTTGGCCTATATCTGGCCTATATTTATATATTTTTATGCTTTTATAAAAGATACATAATATATAATAGAATTTATTGTTAAAAGATCAATGAAAATCAACCAAATGCATTAAATATTATTAGCTACCATTCTGACATCTCTTGGCAAATTTTTGAATTACTTGATATTTGGGCATGCTTTTTATGACACACTACGGGGGGGGGGGGTTTTTTTCCCTTTTTTTTTTTTAAAATTTTTTTTTTTTTTTAATTTTTTTTTTTTAAAAAAAATTATTTTTTTTTAATAATAAAAAAGAATTTTTCCCCCCCCCCCCCCCCCCCCCCCTTGGGGGGGGCCCCCCCCCCCGTTCCGGCGCCTTCACACGCCCTCTTATCGGGAAAAACATGCGTAACACCTTCGGTCCTATTCCGCCTTAAGATAACATTTTATATATTTTTTCTTCAAAAACAAAAAAAAAAACAGAAGAAAATATTAATTACCTTTAATAAGACGATAACTAAATATATCACGACACAAGAATCTGGTGTGACTGGTAGCATAGAACACAACCAAAGGCAAGAGACCACTCACACCAGATTTTTCTTATATGAAAATAGACCCCAAAAGATGTTAAAACTTTGATCTATTACTCTCTATCAGTGGAGAGAGAAGTCATCGACTCTCTCAAAAAGAATACAAACTTTGATTAAAATAGTTGGTTGGCTTGTGCAAAAAAAAAAAAAAAAAAAAAAGTAGTAAAAAGTTACTTTTTACTGGCTTGGAGAGTTTTTTTTTTTTTTGTTTTTTTTTAATTTTATTTTACATCTTAAGTTGTCTGATTGGGTTTTAAAGTTTTAATTAAAAATTGTTACAAGGATGAGATTCAAAGAAAAAAAAAAGATTAATAGTATTCGTAAATTACTTATGTTTAAAAACTTTTAAAGAAAATTCAATTAATATTTTTATTTACTAAAAGATATATTCGTCGAACATTAAGGGTTCGAGTGCTTCAGATCTAGTCAACTAACAAAACTATCCGACAGATAGCATCGATATAGCCAGCAAGAACACGCTTAACCTTCCGAGTTTGAAAAAAAAAATACTTTTTTTCACATACAGGGTTATTTGTAATTCGATGTGTTCCAGCCAGGATGAGATAGAAGGGCAAAAATGCTACAAATTTAACCCCCTCAATGTATGGCCGAAAGTTTGTGAGATATTCAAGAAAAATCATTTTTTTAGAAATATCCCATTTTTGACGTTAACCGAGTTAAGAAAAAACGGTTGATTCAATGTTAGCTCTGTATTTTTTTTATTAGTAAGTGAGTTAGTAATAACTCATAATAAGTAATAAAATATTCCAAATCATTGAGAATTTGATTACTACGGCCAATAACGAATTTGAATTTATTTAATTATTTTACGTTAATTTTTATTTCGAGTCATCCAGTCAAAAAAATTCTATGACACCAAATGTACAAACTACTAAAAAAAACTTGCTTGTTTCATTAGCTATCCAAAAAGGTACAATAGTTAATATTTTCATGAGAGAACCACAATCAAAACTCATTGTAACCTGTCTTAGGTAGGATGTATCCAATAAAAAATCTGGTGTGACTGGCGCACAGCACACAACTTTCTCTTACCTTCGGTAATCGAAAGTTGTGTACTGTGCTTGTCACACCAGATTTTTCGTGTCGACATATATTTAGTTTCCGCCAATATATTAGAAATTTAAGATGTCAAAATTATAAACATGGAAAAATATTTATATTTTGTTACCATGGCAACCATTTCTCCTATCTTTCCTATGAAGCACAAGAGTAAAGTGTGCTTCAAACAATTTTGAGGGCAAAACGAGAATATACATTTGAAAGAGCATCTAAAAAATAATTGATTTTTGAATTTTAATCAAAATTGTTAGAGCGAATTTTGAGAAAATCGAAAAAAACTGAAAAAGTACATCAGTAAAGTACTAGTACTCTTTGGCCGATTTTGATTAAAAGCTTATTTTTCCGGTCCCGGAAGGTATTTAACTTAAATATAAAATTTCAACCTCCTAGCTCAATTCCTTCATGCTTAAAATTGAACACACACACACACACACACACACACAGACAGACCATGTCGCGAAAACCACTTTTTTGGATTCAGGGGACCTCAAAACGTGAAGATCCATCAAAATCTCGACATCGAATTTTTGACATGAATCCAATACTTTCTCTCTATATATCTTAACATATAAATAGAGATAAGAGAAAGTAATAAGTAAATTGATTAAGTAATATCTTAATTTTTTTCAGGTTCACTTCATTTTGTCATGCAGAAACAGTGGCGTAGTGAGCTTAACTCGCGCCCGGGGCACAATACCTTTTTAGCGCCACCCCCCCCCCCCCATTCGGAAACCATATAATATTATATGTAAAATATACAAAATTATTATGGGGGCGGTATAGTATAACTCGCCGAAAATTTTCTCGTCAAAAGCAAAATCTCTCCTAAAACAAACTCGACGAAAATCCGGAAAGTTCCAAAATAAAATATTTTTAAATATCTGGTGTGACTGTCCCACCAGATTTTTGTCTGCAAAGCCCTCCTGTCTATATGCAAAGGCGGGCGCCACGGGTTCTCATAAATAAGAAAAGGCGAGGGTCCGCCGCAGGCGGGCCCGAGCCAGCTGGAGGGGGGTCCAGGGGGCGAAGCCCCCGGCTGGCGCGAAGCCCGCCGAAGGCGGGCGACGCGGCTAGTACTTATAAATTGTACATCTTGAAAATCGAATGTACCGTACTGTCGGAAAGTAAATACATGTCGACACAAAAAATCTGCTGTGACAAGCACAGTACACGACTTTCGATTACCGAAGGTAAAAGAAAGTTGTGTGCTGTTCGCCATTCACACCAGATATTTTATTATAGATGACGAGTTCTTAGAGGCGGATTGGTCTTCAATATAATTAATCAGGGATGCATATAGACTTTTTAGAATTGATAATCGGATAAAAAAGGATTTTTTCTACAAACTCTTAATATATAAATTCGCATTTGCCACTCCAATGATTTTTATTTTAAGTAGATTAATGTTGCTAAAAATAAAAAAAATAAAAAAAGGCTAGGTATGAAGAGTACTAAACTAAGATCACTAAGATTAAGAGATAAGAAAGGGAGTGAGGGAGAGAGAGAGGGGAATATAAGTAGGGGAAAGTGTTTGACAGCTGTCGGCGCGCGTACTACTCACGGGCGTCCGGGAGAGTTGGGAGAGCCGGGATCGCCGGGATGGGTGTGGTTGCGGCGACGGCCGGCGGCGGCGGTGGGGCAGTAGCGTCGGCCACCTCCTCGGGTTGCTGCTGCTGTTGTTGTTGTTGTTGCTGCTGGGCAGCCACCAGTGAAACAAACAGCAAGGTGGCGAGCCCGGCGCTTGCCCATGTCGCCGCCCCCGCCGTAGCTCAGCTATATGGTAAGAGCCGCCCTGCCGGCCGAGGCCTCCTTTTCCTCTTCTCAGCCAGCATATCAGCTGGCTGTGGCCGTCGGCATCCCAATTCACTTGTTCTCATATAACACCTATAAGCATTGTGATATGAACACTTTGCCCCCTGGTGGCCACGGCCCGGCGCGCACTGCCGGCAGACTCCGTCTAGACTGAACCTAGCCGAGTTTTATACGCGACGGCCACGCTGCCAGCCACATTCAGTCACGCCCCTGGCGGCACGGCGCCCAATTACGCGCCGACGTCAGGCGTCCAGACGCCGTTCAGAAAACATGCGCCTGGTCCATTCATCGGCCGTCGCCACCCGAACAACTCACAATCCTCCAATTATTACCTAATCCTCATTAATACGCACATGCTGGATCATGGATGGGCAAGGGGATGTTTTTCCTTTGGAAGAAAATTCAGATTTCAATTATACCTTTACTAGCCGCGCCGCCCTCCTGGAGCCCCCGCCATCCAAATGGCTTAAATAAAATCATCGGACTGTCTGGGATCCGAACCCTCGACCCTTGGTATACAAGGCAGGCGCGCTACCAAATACGCCAAGCCCGAGAGCAAAGAAAATTATTGTTTCTATGTATTCCAATCCAGTGCCTGCTTGAAGATTTGTTTACATCCATAGAATACATAAATGCAAAGAATACATAAATATTTCTCTATGCATTTCCTATGGGAGAAATCGTAAATTTAAGAATTAATAACTCAAAAAGTTATAGGATTTTCGGGACCCGAGTATTTTTTATGGACTCTCCATAACGCCCTCTATAAGACTGCAATATTACGTTTCAAAATTCCAACGGGAAGTTAGTCAAACAGAGCGTGACAGACGTGCAGACAGACAGACGGATACCTAGCTATTATATTTATAAGAAGGTTCATTTTCTTCTGGTCTGAACAACTAGACCAATGGTCACATTCAATCAAGAAGTAATAAGATTATTAGGGTAAAGATACAGCCAGTGTCGGATTAAACAAGATGGAGATTGTTAGGCGGTCAAATCTTTGAGCCCCAGTGACGGCGCTAGCTTATTCTTAGCGGGGGCAGTCAATAAATATATAGCCTATATCAATAGAGAAACAAAAAAAATATGGTGTGACTGGCCACACAACACAAACTTTCTCTTGTCACACCAACCAGGACTGAAACGTCTTGAAACCTAACCGAATGTCACGCAAGGAAATATCTTCAGTTTTATTTGGCATGCTCCCTTACTTATCACTTGAGAAATAAGAAGGATATGTAGTCTAGATTTGAAAAAAAGGTTTTATTTTGTAACTTGAGTGATTTAACTTTTCTGTGTACTGTTTTTCTGTACGATGTATAGAAGTAGTAGGGAAAAATACCTCCAGGAAGTCAGGTCGTTAACGAACATCTTTAGGTTGGAGGAGATAGGTAAAGTGAACATCATCCATTACACCATCGAGTCAATCAGAAGAAGAGATCTAATCTGTACGGATGACCACATAATAATAATAATGATCTTCTCGCTTTATTCCCGTGATGCGGGGTCGGCGGACCTCACTTTTTCCCCCAAACTTATCATAACAGGGGGATGTAGAGTAGAGTTGAAAGAAGTAAGCAAACAAGAAGCAAATGCAGCCAATGTATTTTCTTTATTGATTATCAGCCCACGGCTAACGTTTCGATCCCAGGGTTTGGACCATCATCAGAGCTGGGGCTGTGTCAAAAAAGACATACTCTCTAAAAACGAATTAGTAAAAAACTACTAATTCATAGTGAATAGTCACTTTTTTAAGATGTGCAAAGTAGACCACCCGTAAATGGATATCCACTTTTTCAATTAGTAAAAATTATTAATATGAAAAATTCACTAATTGAAAAAGTGAATTTTTTAAAAAATAATGACCAAAAAAAAAAAAGAAACGTTTAAGATAGGTATATGAAATAAGGTGTGATGACACCAGGACCTAACCTGTGATTACTGACTCGAGTTCTAGCCAAACTCACTTAAACTTTACTTACTCTTACTTCTCTATTATTTGGTATATAAGTATGTCGCTGGTGTTAACAATGCTTTTTACTTGAATGTTACTATATTCCTTCCCAGCAATTTATTTCTAAATAAACTTAATAAAACTAATTATCGTTATACCAAGAAATATATTTACTAAATTTTAAGTAAAAATATTTCTTAATTGACTATTTAAAAAATAATATTTTATTAATTTAAAAAAATTTGGAATCTATTTGTTTTGACTTAACATATATTTCTTGCAATTTTTAACAAAAAATACAAGTTATCTCAATATTATTATTTATTTGTATTATTATTACTTAAATAAAGCCTTATATTGCCAAAAATGTCTTTATTAAGGAACCGATCAAACAGCTGGTCGGCCATCTTGGCTTCTCAGACAGCCGGAATTGAATGAACTACTTTTTGAATTAGTAAAAAATAACTAATCTAAAAGTAACCAATAAATTTACTAAATATATTAGTAGATTCTACTCAAAATGACTAAATTTGATGTAATTTTCTTACCTACTGTTTGAATAAGTAAAAATTCTACTAATTCGTTTTAAGAGAGTATATACTTTCCCCGAACAGGAGAGCCTCATGTGAAATAATAGAAACTGCTATTATCGTTAAAGTATAAATGGCCCTTCTCGTTGTATGTGAGAGGTACGAGTCGACTTTCGAAATTTCCGTTCGGGGAAAGTATATATGCCTTTTTTGACACAGCCCCAGTTCTAATGATGGTCCAAACGTTAGCCGTCGGCTGATAATCAATAAAGAAAATACATTTGCTTCTTGTTTTCTTACTTCTTTCAACTTATCATAAGTTTTTGCGACCGGAAGAAATAGAACAGGCCGGCCCGTTGCATGGTCTGACGCCTGTTGAAAAGAGGAAGGAAGAACAGACATACAAAGAACTGAAGGACTGCCCGTTCCAGCTCGGGCAGCTCGTGGTCGCCACTCACAAGATATGGGACTATGAACAAATATCATACTTATATATTAATATAAAAGGCTAAGACCGTGTCCGATGTGTGAAACAACCAATCAGGCCTCAGGGATAGCGCCATGGTAACAAAATATAAATATTTACCCATGTTTACGATTTTTTTTATTTATTTACATTTTGAATTCTAAAATATCGGCGTAAATTTTTTTGTCTGTGTACCGGGAGAGTCCCGGAAAGGATATGATTCACAAAAAATCTTAAGTTCATGAATAATTAACCGCTAAAATAATCTCTACATATAAAAATGAAAAGGGAAAATGTATGTATATAAGTAGGCGAGCAAGGGGGTCCAGGGGGCGCAGCCCCCACTAGACGGAAAGCCCCGCCGAAGGCGGGGCTTTCCGTCTAGTAATAATAATAATGATAAATTATCAAAAAAGAAAATTGTAAACTAACTCCATCTGTATATTTAGAAATATGGACCTACTTTAGAAACAACATAAATATGACTTTTAATTGGACCCTGTTATGCAATGGTGTGTCAAAGACCAAACATCGAGTTTTGAGAAAATCAACAATAAAGTTTTTTGTTTTCATTGTATTATATATAATTTTTCTTGTCAATTGTGCAAGTAATATTAAATATAAATTTTTTTAGGACATATTTCATAAAAAATACTATTAATTATAGCATTTGAAACAATATTCCGTGCTTAACTCATTTTTTAATTTTTTGGTCTTTGACACACCATTGCATAACAGCGTCCAATTATTAAGCTTCATAAATTTATAGAGAAATCTTCCTATATACAATACAAACACAAAAAAAAGCATTATTTCAACTTTTCTAAAAATTATGTCATCCGGTGTGTTTTCTTCTCCTTTAATTTTTATAACAAAAGTAAAAAGTGAATGGATAAATAAATAAAAATAAAAAATTGTCGATACATCCGCACTACGGCCAATATATCATTTAAAAAAAAAAAAATCTGGATCACTCAGGATGGAAAATCGCCAGAAAATAAGTTTCAAGAAAAAGAAGAATGAAAAGAACGAGAGACAGGAAGGATAAGTCAAACGGACATAGGGCATAAATAATAATAATAATAATAGAAATAATAAAAAAAATATATAACATATATGGTGTTTACTAAGAAAAGAAATCCTTTTAAATTTAAAATTTATTTAAAGCCTGACAAGAGAAAAAAAAAAAAAACAGCCACCAAGATCGTTGCTGTTAATCAATGCCAAAGCACGAGGAGGCCCCAAAAAACAAGCGTGTGAAAACGACCTCTCTCCAGTTGGCTGGACCCTCAATTTTTCTCCGGGCCGCCCTCCTGCAGCGGACCCTCGCCTTTTCTTACAAGGGGAGTGCATAGCCTTGATAACACCGATTTGAACGAAAATTTTTTTATGTGTAGTACTTGATCAAAAACGAATTCTGCTAAAGCGAGAGAACGCGCTTCTCAACGGTTCGCCTAAAAAAAAATGTTAAAGATTTTGCCTGCATGCCTTAAGCCGTTACTAACAATAACATTTACAAAGGTCACGGTGGCTAGGTCGGTAGGGCGCATTCTTTGTAAACAAAAATCCTGAGTTCGAATCTCTCTCCTTGTGCAAATATTTTTTTTTTTTTTTTTTTGTTTAATTTTTTTGTGTAATTTATTTATTTTTTTTTTTTGTTTCAGAATATTTTTTAATATTAATAAATAAATAAAAAGTTTTTTTAATTATTGGCATTTAATTTTCAACATGTTCCATATATTTAAAGAAAATTCGAATGCTTTCTGTTAATAATATAAGGAAATATTTAATATTATACTAGAAATATATTACTATTAATTGGACACATAAAAAAATATTGTCGTAGCATGTTCAAAGTTCGGAAAATGAACCACCCAACTGTTTAAAATATAAATATTATTATAAATTTATTTGTGTCCAATTAATAGTAATATATTTCTAGTATAATATTAAATATTTCCTTATATTATATTTTTGACAGAAAGCATTCGAATTTTCTTTAATATATGGAACATGTTGAAAATTAAATGCCAATAATTAAAAAAAACTTTTTATTTATTTATTAATATTAAAAAATATTCTGAAACAAAAAAAAAATAAAATAAATTACACAAAAAAAAAAAATAGTTGCACAAGGAGAGAGATTCGAACTCAGGATTTTTGTTTACAAAGAATGCGCCCTACCGACCTAGCCACCGCGACCTTTGTAAATGTTATTGTTAGTAACGGCTTAAGGCATGCAGGCAAAATCTTTAACATTTTTTTTTAGACGAACCGTTGAGAAGCGCGTTCTCTCGCTTTAGCAGAATTCGTTTTTGATCAAGTACTACACATAAAAAAATTTTCGTTCAAATCGGTGTTATCAAGGCTATGCACTCCCCCTTGTTAATTATGAGAAGACGTGCCGTCCGCCTTGAGCGGGGCTTCGAGTCTGGCTACGCCCTCCTGGACCCGCCTCAGCTAGCTCGGGCCCTCCTGCGGCGGACCCTCGCCAGTTCTCTATAAGACTGCAAAATTTCGTTTCAAAATTCCAACGGGATGTCGGTCAAATAGAGAGTGTGACAGAAGGAAACTCCCGCGATTATCTATCTATATAAATAATTCGCTAATGTCCGTCTGTCTGTCTGTCTGTCACGCTCTATTTAGGCAATTTCCCTTTGGAATTTTGAAATGAAATTTTATATGCATAAAGAGGACCTTCTCGGGATTACAGGAAAATTATTTTCACTCCGAAATTACTACAACTTTTTGAGTTATTAATTTCTAAATTTACGATTTCCCCCATAGGAAATGTATAGAGAAATATTTATGTATTCTTTTTATTTGTGTATTCCATGAATTGCCGAAAAGACTGTGTGTATGTGGATGTGAATGGGAAAAAAAATGTTTTTTTATAAAAAAAAAGATAATTAAGGCGGGTCCGAGTCAGCTGCAGGGGGTACCGGGAGGGGGGGGAAGCCCCTCGACTAAGCGCTTAGCCCGCTTAAGGCAGGCGTTGCAGCTAGTATTATATAATAAACTATAGATGAGGTCAGTCGAGCTAGAATATTTCCGGGCCGCTGTGACTTCCCAATCCGACCCTAATATATGGGTCGTTTTGATAACTTACCTACCCCAACATTAAAATAGTCTCCCTATGGGGAAATACATGGTGTGTGTCCTTCAGCTTTTTTAATGCTGAAGGACACATCCCCATAAGGAGACTATTTTAATGTTGGGGTAGGTAAGTTATCAAAACGACCCATTTAATATTATAAACGCCTAATAAAAAAAATATACCTTTCAATATGAAATTTAAACAAAACAAATTAATTTTGAATTGTGGAGTATTAAAAAACAAAGAAACGACACTTTGATATCATCTCAGATTGAGGGAAGCACACCAAGAGGGGAGAATTCGAACTAAAGAACAAGTTTGTTGTATGATATGATTCTCTAATGCAATTGACAATTAATGGCGATTTAGAAAATCTATTAATAACTGATTATTAAAATTATTTAAAAACATGTAGATCATGCATGGATGCTGGTACATGTTGCAACCATGAGAATTTCCATAAATATTAGATGGAAGGTGAAAAAAAAAACATAACTTTGCTCATTGTTAACAATCGGCTTCAAAAACGCAATTGAATTTCGAATCGTCATCTGTTCTTGTTGTTACCAACCTAACAAAGTTGTTTAGAACAACGCCAAGTCTAGTGGTTGTTTAAAAATGAGGTTTTGGACTTTTGCTTCACGCGGATCTTTGCCCCACCTTACTCTATATAACAAAATACAAATAATTACAAATAGCCTACCATTAAAAAGAATCCTTAGGCGACCCCGCAGTGTGAGATCAAGACGAATCAAGATGACAAAAAATAACTTTCCATAATCCAAGAGCACTATTTAAAACACTGATGATCACTGATAAGTAACAAAATAAAAAAAAAAAAAAAACGCAAAAGAGTATCGCACAAATGGCGAGGCAGAAACCTACTGGCGCTTCAAGGACGCCTTCACTTTCTCCTCAAAGAGGAGTGGATCGGGTAGCGATGATGTAATGAAGGGGTTTTTACTTTCTCTTACCTATGTATATATGTAATATATATATAGAAAGTATTGGATTCATGTCAAAAATTCGATGTCGAGATTTTGATGGATCTTCACGTTTTGAGGTCCCCTGAATCCAAAAAAGTGGTTTTCGCGACATGGTCTGTCTGTGGGTGGGTGTGTGTGTCTGTTTTCAATTTTAAGCATGAAGGAATTGAGCTATGAGGCTGAAATTTTATATTTAAGTTAAACACCCCCGGGACCGGAAAAATAAGCTTTTAATCGAAATCGGCCAAAGAGTACTAGTACTTTACTGATGTACTTTTTCAGTTTTTTTTCGATTTTCTCAAAATTTGCTCCAACGATTTTTTTTTTAATTCAAAAATCAATTAATTTTTAGATTCTCTTTAAAATGTATATTCTCATTTTGCATTTGAAATCTTCTGAAGACCACTTTACTCTTGTGCTTCATAGAAAAGATAGGAGAAATGGTTGCCATGGTAACAACATATAAATATTTTCCCATACTTATAAATTTTACATCTGAATTAATATGTTCCGTACTGTCGGGAACTAAATATATGTCGACACAAAAAATCTGGTGTGACAAGCACAGAACACAATTTTCGATTACCGAAGGTAAGAGAAAGTTGTGTGCTGTGCGCCAGTCACACCAGATTTTTTAAGATAACATTTTATATATTTTTTCTTCAAAAACAAAAAAAACAGAAGAAGATTACCTTTAATAAGACGCTCCCGGGGGATGACGACATGATCGGGGTGAGTGGCACAAAATACTCTAATTTGGAGAGAGAGAGAGAGAGAGAGCTCAGCTGGCCAGGCCTCTCTTCTTGGCATGACTGAACGAGATGTTTTTGCCTTTCTTTCTTCTCTCTATAAAAAAAAAAGAATCAAAAGCACTCATTTTAGTAAAAGTTAAAAAAAAAAAGAACTTATTACTCTAATCTAATAATATTTAGTTAGAAAAAAAATATTCTCAATTCTCTCTTAAAAAATTCCACCCCCCTATAGCAATCAACCCTTAAATAAATTAAAGTCTTACAAAGATAAAAATCTGGTGTGACTGGCGCACAGCACACAACTTTCTCTTACCTTCGGTAATCGAAAGTTGTGTTCTGTGCTTGTCACACCAGATTTTTTGTGTCGACATATATTTAGTTCCCGACAGTACGGAACATATGAATTCAGATGTAAAATTTATAAGTATGGCAAAATATTTATATTTTGTTACCATGGCAACCATTTCTCCTATCTTCCCTATGAAATACAAGAGTAAAGTGGTCTTCAGAAGATTTCAATTGCAAAATGAGAATATACATTTTAAAGAGAATCGAAAAATTAATTGATTTTTGAATTTTTAAAAAAAATCGTTGGAGCAAATTTTGAGAAAATCGAAAAAAACTGAAAAAATACATCAGTAAAGTACTAGTACTCTTTGGCCGGTTTTGATTAAAAGCTTATTTTTCCGGTCCCGGGGGGGTGTTTAACTTAAATATAAAATTTCAGCCTCATAGCTCAATTCCTTCATGCTTAAAATTGAACACAGACACACCCACACACCCACCCCACCCACACACCCACCCACACACAGACAGACCATGCCGCGAAAACCACTTTTTTGGATTCAGGGGACCTTAAAACGTGAAGATCCATCAAAATCTCGACATCGAATTTTTGACATGAATCCAATACTCTCTCTATATATATATTACATATATACATAGATAAAAATTTGATGTGACAGGTCACACAGCACACAACATACTTTTACACTTTGGTAAGAGAAATTTGGGCACCGTGCCGGTCACACCAGATTTTTTGTGTCGAGATATATTTAGTTTTCCATAGCCACTTAGTTTCAAACTTGGCCAATTGCAATTTATAAGTGAAAAGTAAATAAAATGTATTGAATTAATGCATTAAGATTTATTAATTTACTAGCCGCGTCGCCCGCCTAGCCGGGGGCTTCGTCCCCCAAGACCCCCCCTCCAGCTGGCTCGGGCCCGCCTGCGGGGGGACCCTCGCCTTTTCTTAATTATGAGAAGCTTCATGTCTAGACAGAGGGGGCTTCGCCCCCTGGACCCCCTCAGCTTGCTCGGGCCCGCCTGAGGCGGACCCTCGCCTTTTCTTCTTAATTATGAAAGAAATTTTTTTATTTTTTTTTAACACTCACACTTTTTTCTCATTCACACAGTCTTTTCGGCAACTTAGGCCATTTAAGACTTTTACGATAACCGTTATTTAATTATATATATTTATTTGGGGTCCAGGCATTCTTATTTAAGCCATTTAGTATCCAATTGGCTTAAATAAAATCATCGGACTGCCTGGGGGTCCGAACCCGCGACGTTTGGTATACGAGGTTAGCACGCTAACCTCTACACCAAGCCCCGAGGGGGAAAAGAAAATTATTATTATTATTCCATTTCAATCCAGTGCCTGCTTGAGCATTTGTTTACATTCATGGAATACACAAATGAAACTCTCTATACATTTCCTATGGGAGAAATCGTAACTTTAAAAATTAATAATCCAAAAAGTTATTGGAATTTCGGAATGAAAATAATTTTCCTCTAATGCCGAGAAGGTCCTCTTTATGCATATAAAATTTCATTTCAAAATTCCAACGGGAAGTTGCCTAAATAAAGCGTGACATAGAGACAGACAGACAGACAGACGGACATTAGCGAATTATATATATAGATAACATCACAGCTATAAATTGCTTTGTGTTGAAATTTAAACGGGAAGTTAGTCACAGACAGACGGACAGATTCCGCTATTAAAGGTGACCAGTTAATTTTAATAAATATCGATGCCAAAAAAATAGTTTAAAAAAGAACAAAAGCAGCAATACCGAGTATCGATGAATCACTAAAAATCGCACGGGAAGATTTCTCAGAAACCGGTAAAAAAAAAAAAAAATTCTTCAGACAGTCACCTCACCTAACGACTAGACGTCTGGGGACAGACAGAGAAATTTTATTTCATTATGACATAAATTGGAGAAAGCTATAATTATATTCTCTGTTGAATATTTTCTTTTTTCTCTTGCAGAACGGCCGCCTTTGTTGTTGTTGTTGTTGTTGTTGTTGCATTCGCGTGCACCTGATGACGTCTCTCAACCGCACCTTTTTTAAATGCACTCGTCTAGACTGAATGGCGACATCTTTTCTCTCTCTCTCTCTCTCTCACACACGCTTTCAGGGTCTGAGTAAAGTAAAGGGTTGCCTTACTGTACAAACAAGACACCTGCTGCTTGACCGTCTCTAAACAAACAGACAGACAGACAGATGGTGTCTGCTTGTTTTTCCCTCTTTTGTCTGTCTGTGTGTGTCTGGGCGTCAAACAAAAAAAAAAACAACAACAAAAATGTCACCAGATACGCAAAAATTAAGAAGTGCAATAAATATTAAAAAAATTTAATTAAATAAAGTTTATATAATTAAATATTTATTAATTCATATAGACCCGAAAAAATAAGGGTGTGCCGCCGGGAGTTGAACCACGGATCCTCCAATTTGTACTTGGAGAAAAATCTGGTGTGACTGACTCATAGCAGACAACATTCGATTACCGAAGATAAGGTGCTTGTCACAGCAGATTTTTCGTGTTTCCGCCCGATATATTAGAATTCAAGATGTAAAATTTATTAGTATTGGAAAATATTTATATTTTGTTACAATCTCAACCATTTCTCCTATCTTTTCTATGAAGATCTTCTGAAGTTCTCAATGGCAAAATAAGAATATAAAAGAGCATCGAAAAAAATAGTTGATTTTTGAATTTTAAGGCTCAAACAGACAGAATGCGAAATTCGCGACGCTCAGGCTACGCGCGCATTTCGCGACGAAAGACGTTTTTGCTAAGCCACACAGGCAGCGTTATCTGGGCGTACGATCCGGTATTGTGTATATGTATATTTTTCATTAACATCACTCATCTTGATGATAGTTCGCCTGTTCGCGCGAAGGAGTTGTAAATTTGTACAACTCGAAAAAGCTGTCGCGCGAAAGAGAGCGTTTACGCCGCGTAAGTTCGCCCCCTGTGTGACGGGGATGATACAGTCTTGCCTTATACAACATTTCGCGCCCTTTCGCGGCGTTGAAAAAACGCCAAGCGACGCGAATTTCGCGTTCTGTCTGTTTGAGCCTTTAATCAAAATCGTTGGAGCGAATTTCGAGAAAATCAAAAAGCTACATCAGTAAAGTACTAGTACTCTTTTGTCGATTTTGTCCAAAAGCTTCGGGTCATGTCCCATGGGGGTGCCTAACTTAAATATAAAATTTCAACCTCCTAGCTCAATTCCTTCATGGTTAAAAATGTCCACACATAGACCAATTTGCGGGACCCACTTTTTTGGACTCAGGAGACCTCAAAACATGTAACATTATATCCATCAAAATTTCGATCGCAATACTTTCTCTATATTTTTACTTTCTCTTACCTATGTATATATGTAATATATATATATAGAGAGAAAGTATTGGATTCATGTCAAAAATTCGATGTCGAGATTTTGATGGATATATACGTTTTGAGGTCCCCTGAATCCAAAAAAGTGGTTTTCGCGACATGGTCTGTCTGTGTGTGTGTGTGTGGGTGGGTGTGTGGGGGGTGTGTGTGTGTGTGTTCAATTTTAAGCATGAAGGAATTGAGCTAGGAGGTTGAAATGTTATATTTAAGTTAAACACCCCCCGGGACCGGAAAATAAGCTTTTAATCAAAATTGGCCAAAGAGTACTAGTACTTTACTGATGCACTTTTTCAGTTTTTTTCGATTTTCTCAAAATTCGCTCTAACGATTTTGATTAAAATTCAAAAATCAATTATTTTTTAGACGCTCTTTCAAATGTATATTCTCATTTTGCATTTGAAATCTTCTGAAGACCACTTTACTCTTGTGCTTCATAGAAAAGATAGGAGAAATGGTTGCCATGGTAACAACATATAAATATTTTCCCATACTTATAAATTTTACATCTGAATTCATATGTTCCGTACTGTCGGGAACTAAATATATGTCGACACAAAAAATCTGGTGTGACAAGCACAGTGCACAACTTTCGATTACCGAAGGTAAGAGAAAGTTGTGTGCTGTGCGCCAGTCACACCAGATTTTTCGTATATAAGGTGAGAGAAAGTAAAAAGTTATAAGGGAAAATGTTTTTTCGTTTTTTGGCTCTCCTGAAAAGTATCATTTTGTCCTTTACGACCTTTGAATTTCCAATTATCGATATATACAAATTAAATTAAGTATTAATTTTTAAAATAATATAATTCGAAGAGAAGTTGCTGTTGATGTTACGGAATGGAAAAGAATAAGTACAGGTGCAGCTAATGAAGAGAGCCTTTGGATACCAAATGCCGAAAATAAAAAAATATACATGCGCACAAATTCGTGCCAAAACAACAATGACAACTTTGTGCCTAATTAATTTATAAGCCAACGAGGACTGAAGATGGACGAATAAATTTTGTCCGAAACGTCTCCTTTTCGGCATTTGGCATCCAAAGGCTCTCTTCATTTGCTGCACCTGTACTTATTCTTTTCCATTCCGTTTTAAAATAATATTTAATTCCCAAAAAAAAAAAAAAAAAAATTCTCAAATCTCGGGATGGGGGGGGGGGGGTAATTACCTCCTTTATCCGCCCTTGTTTAGAGCACTGTAAGGACACTTAGCTCCGACATTGAACCTTGAGATCATACCATTTTCTAATAGGCCCTAAATTTTATTCCCATTAGGTCCGCCTTTGGTCCCTGAACTGGTAAAAATGGAAATTTCTCTCTATATATTAACATATATAGGTAAGAGAAAATAAAAAATATGATAACAATATTTTTTATAAAATCGCTAATTGAGAAATCCATGGATTGTTAATGTTAAGATTATTAGAATGGCTGCATCAGATTCTCTGGCTAAGAAATCCTAGCAACGCCGTGTAGTTAGGCAACCAAGAGGAACTTGATTTTAATAAATTAAATTATCAAATGAAATAGTATTAAAACGTGTTACATACAGGCTATATATAACCATCACTTTCTATAGATAATACCAACTTCAATAATTACATACTTTAGCAAAAACTTATGATTAAAAAAAAAAAAACTTATTTAAATACAAGTTTTAATCGAGAGGTTCAATTTTTACTTGAAAAGTTTTTCCTCTTTTTTACTTTCTCGTATAGAGAAAGTATTGTAAACGTAAAAAAATTCGACTTCAAGATTTTGATGCTTCTCCACGTTTTAGACCTCCCTGAGTCCAAAAATACCATTTTGGGCATTATGTCTGTGTGTGTGTGTGTGGAACACGATTGCTTAAAAACCAAAGCAGCTAGATAGATGAAATTTGGTATATGCTCCTTACACTAAAATTGTAGATTTCTATCAACTTTTGGAGTAAATACGTCACTTGGAAGTAGTACTTTACTTAAAAAGTTTTTTCAGAAATTTCGAAATTTTCAATTTCTTTGTTATATTATGATAAAATACTCAATTTTAAAAAGTTTTTATTCTTTGACATTTTTCCGAAAACTGAATAGTTTTTGAAATAATTACAGAAGAAAAAGACATTTTTCGTTAATTTTGGAAAGAAAAATCAAAAAAAAATCAGACAGGTGTCATTAAAAAACATGTAAATATAAACAAATGAATTTGTTGACATTATCATGATTGAGCTACTTACAATTGTGTATGTCCAATATAACTTGGCGAGGAATAATATATTTTTTTAAGACATTAACCTGGCCCTGAAGATGGTTCCATATGTGACCGAAACCTCGGCCCTGGTTCGAGAATAAATTGAAATATAAACTAGCTGCTTAGCTCATTAACTATTTATATCCGTCTGTCTGTCCGCCTGTCACGCTCTATTTGGGCAACTTCCCGTTAGAATTTTGAAACGCTGCTTAAAGAGGATCTTCTAGGGATTACAGGAAATATTATTTTCATCCCGAAATTCCTATAACTTTTTGAGTTATTAATAGGGCTCGGATTTCGCCCTATTTGCCTTTTTTTTAATTTAAGGCTTAAAATTTAGGCCAATATGATATGTATACGTTTCATGAAATTCTGAATAAAATAAGAGGCATTTGTTAGTGCCTATAATGCCTATTTTGGCTGGTTTTAGTGCCTATTTCATCTATAAATGCCTTTTTTAGTGCCTATTTTAAGTATTTTAACTTAAAATAGGCTATTTTAAGCCAATTTCGGCTTTTTTTTTGAAATTTCACTATAAATTCATTTTATTTCATTTTCTTTCATATTCATTTAAAAAGGTCGAACGAAAAACGGTGCCCCAGTTGGGCTTCACCCCCTCCGCCCTCATTCAGCCATCTTTGTGCAAAGGAGGTAATTGTTTTATCTTTGTTTCCAAAAATAAGACATCAATTTTTTAAATTTTTTATATTATTTCTTAAATAATGCCTTTTAAGTGCCTTGGCATTTTAATAATTTGTAGTGCTTAGTTGCCTGCCTATTTTAAAGATTTTTAGTGCCTATAAATCCGAGCCCTATTTATCAATTCCTAAAGTTACGATTTCTTCCATAGGAAATGAATGTATAGAAAAATATTTATGTATTCTTTTCATTTGTGTATTCCTTGAATGTAAACAAATCATCAAATAGGCACTGGATTGGAATAGTAAATCCCCCTCGGACTTGGTGTAGCGGTTAGAGTGCTACCCTGGTATACCAAGAGTCGCGGGTTCGGACCCTAGGCAATCTGATGATTTTATTTAAGCCATTTGGATACCAAAAAAAATTTCATAATTAAGAAAAGACTCCGGGTCCGCGGCTAGTTTCTACCTATAGGTAGATCAATTATAATTGAATATAACATTCCTCTAAGGAGGAGGGGGGGGGGGGATTACCCCCCAAACCACCAAAAATACCTTTTTTCATAAAAATTTAATTTTAAATTTAAAATTTAAAAAATAAAAAATTAAATTTGATTTTTATTTATATTCTAACAAAAAATACAGAAAATTTTAAAATTACAAAAAAAAAAAAAAATATTGTGCTGTCAACAATTCCCACCAATTCCCCCCAAAAACACCTCTGGATCCGCCCTTGCTCTATATACCTCCTTCAAAGAGAAATAATACGTATAATGTCCAGAAGGTTGTGGCATATTTGAATTTTTGTTTTTTGTTTTTTTTTTTTATTTTAAAAATTCCAAACTTATTTAATTCACCAATAACGTTTGTGTAATTTCTCTCTATTTTTTTCTATAATTACAGCTATTAGCACATATATTCTAAATTCTACAGAGAAAATAGACCTGTTCTAGATTTTAAACCACCAGTAAACAAATAAAGAACAAATTCCTAGGAGAAACAGAGATAGAAATAAAGAATTGTTATTTGCTAGACAAAAAAAAAAAAATAAGCTGATTAATGAATGACATGGACTCAAGGGGTCTCAGCTTTTTTTTTTTTTTTTGCAATTTCACTAAATTTCCCGTTTACAATTAACAGAAAAAGTTAAAAATAAAAAAGAAAAATGCAACCAACACTTGCAGTTAAGTGATTTTGATGTAAAATAAATAAAACTTAAGATAATTGATCCACGAAAGTTAAATTTGTTATAATGATCTAATATATAGATACGTAGGGCTTATAGCTGGTAATTCAATCAGGATAAGTGAAAGAAGAAGAAGAAGAAATTCGCAGTTAGTTGTATTTCATTATTTTTATTATTCCCATTATGTTGACGTTTCGATCCCGGTTGGGATCATTTGTCTGAAGATGATCCCAACCGGGATCGAAACGTCAACATAATGGGAATAATAAAAATAATGAAATACCACTAACTGCGAATTTTCTCTTCTTCTTCTTTTCACTTATCCTGATTATTATATATAACTAGATTGGTGAAAATCTGGTGTGACTGGTCGCACAGTACAAAACTTTCTCTTACCAAAGGTAAGTTTTGCACTGTGCTTGTCACACCAGATTTTTTTGTGTTAAGACTTATTTAGTTTCCACCAATACATTATTATTATTATTTGAAATGGGGATCCCCGTTTATTTACCCGAGGTGCTTCGATGCACAAAGACACACACTCAACCCAACCGGTCTCTGGCCGTAGCCATCTACCGGCATGAAGTTACATTATTTCCTATCTCTAACTCCTCGAATACATTACAATTCAAGATGTAAAATTTATAAGTATGGGAAAATATTTATATTTTGTTACCATGGCAACTATTTCTCCTATCCTTCCTAAGAAGTACAAGAGTAAAATGGTCTTCAGAAGATTTCAATGGCAAAATGAGAATATACATTTTAAAGAGCATCTAAAAAATAATTGATTTTTGAATTTTAATCAAAAATCGTTAAAGCGAATTTTAAGAAAATCGAAAAAAACTGAAAAAGTGCATCAGTAAAGTACTAGTACATTTTAGTCGATTTTGTTCAAAAACTTCGGGTCACGCCCTAGGTGGGTGCCTAACTTAAATATAAAATTTCAATCACGTAGCTCTTTTAGTTCTTGAGATATTTTGTTCACAAACAGACAGACAGACCATGTCGCGAAAACCACTTTTTTATGATTCAGGGGTCAAAACGTGTATATCCATCAAAATCTCAACCTCGAATTTTTGACATGAAACTCTATATATATATATTAACATATACATATATGAGGTAAGAGAAAGTAAAAATCGTTTGAAGCCCGCCATTGGACGTTGTCCCGACACAGCCAACACCAATTTTTGTTGTTTTTTTTTTTTTGTTATTTTTTCAGATAAAAAAATTGAAAAAGTTGTGATAAAGATGATACTTATATTCTTTATACAGTATAAGAGAGGAGTTTTGTTTTTTTGGATGATTGAATAAAAGTGAAGCTTGTGTGTGAGAGAGAGAGAGAGAGGATAAGTGAGGAGCAGGGCGTAGAGGGTAACTGGGAGGGTGCAGCCAGACGGCCAGACAGCTTGGCATCTACGTCTGGACCAGTACAGTATCAGCAGCAGAAAGAGAAACTGTCTAGACGAACACTAGGCTCTCCTAGGCAGGCTGTCTAGCGCCCTCTCTCTCTCTCTCTCTCTCTCTCCCGGGGAAACTAGAAAAAAATTCCAGCCAACCAGCCAACCGACTCACTGCAACTGACACTTCACTTGGTCATTTCAACAAAAACAAAGAAATATTCTAATTACTAAAAATCTGAGTTGACTGCTTGAAATAAACTATGATAATTTTGCAAAATTTTAATTTCATATTTGGACATTTTATACCCAATAGGGAATCATATATCTATATATAATAATTGCGGAGTGTCCGTCTGTCTGTCTGTCCGTGTTTTTAAATTGAACTGTGGTGTGGGCCAGGGTACAATCCTTGGGCCATTAATATTTTCAATTTTTGTAAATAATATTAACGAAATATTTGAGTTTGCACAGCCCTTTATGTTTGCGGATGATCTAGTACTGGTTGTATGTCATAGAAACTTTAAAATCGCAGAAAGTAATTTACAAAGAGATTTCAATAATTTAATTAAATGGACTCACAACAAGGGTTTAGTTATTAATAATGCAAAAACTAAAATTATGAATATACAGGCGTCACAATCCAAATTAATTAGACCAACACCTAAAATAATATTCCACGATAATAATTGTTTGCACAATAATACAGAATTAACGAAAATATTTTGTGAGTGTAAATCAATAATAGAAGAAGTGCCGGAAATTAAATACCTTGGTATTATTATAGATAACAGATTTAACTGGGAAGGACAATTTAGAAACCTGGAAGGGAAACTGAGATCATTGCTCTATGTGTTTTCAAATATAAAACATTATATAAATAATGAAGGTCTAATCACCTTATATAAGTCTTTGGTGGAATCACATTTAAGATATGGTATAATAGCGTGGGGAGGTGCTGGAGTTCACGTTATTAATAAATTACAATTAATTCAAAACAGATTTATAAAAATACTTTGTACACAACTTAATGTAAAAGAAAAAGATTATTTGTATAAAATGTTTAAAATATTAAAAGTAAAAAAACTATATGAAAAAATAATGCTAGAAAAGAACTATTTTAAAATTGAAATTAATAAGGTAGAAAATAAATATATAACAAGATTAATGGAAAATCAAATGTTGATAAAACCACGGACAGTGAATAAATACGGTAGTAGAACGATAGAGTATGTGGTCACGGATCTCATAAATGAAAATAAAATATTATTGGGAATAGAGAATAGTTATGAACTAAAAAATGTTTTAAAAAGAATATATTATTGTTAAAGAAAAACAAAATGTTAAATTGCTACTTTCAATGTATTGTTAAAAAAAGGAAAAGAAAAAGAAAAAAAAAATGTATGTAGGGGGGGAAAGGTGAGGAAGGAACAACGCCCCGGGCCCCACCCTCCCCCTCCCCCCCCAGCCACCCCTGGCTTTTTTCCAGCTTTGTGCTGTGTTTGTTAGGAAGAAGAAAAAAAGAAGAAAAGATGATGATTCAAAAACGAATGTGAAGAAGGAGGAAAATTATGAATAAGTAACTTTTTTTTTTATTTTTTATCTACTATCTAATATTTAAATCATGTCCCAGGCAGGAACCAGCAACCTGCTTTTTTCTTTGTTAACAGGTTAATTTCTAAAAAGACAACCTTAAAAACATATTTTTATATTTTATTTCTTTATTTAAAAATAAAAATTCTTTGCGACCTTAAGAGAAAAAAGGGAAAAAGAGGGAAAACCGGGGGGGGAAGAGGGGGGAACGGACCGGAAAAAAAACCAAAGGAACCCACCAGGTGGCAATTTTCTACCAACCATCCCCACTTGTTAGTTGCTTCTTCCTACCCCTCTCCATTAATAAATCCCTTAAAAAAACTAAGGAAGAAAACGAAGCCAAGAGAAACCAATACACCTGTTAAGATTTACAATTTTTAGGGAGACTAATTTTTATAGGGCCTAAAGTGTATATTTCATATATAAAATAAATAAAAAAAAAACATAATACATACTAATATCTCTTATATTTTTTCTTTCTTATTTTGTGGTTTGTGCGGTGGGGGGGGAGTGGGGAGGGGGAAGGGACTTATGCTAATCTATTGATCGGGGGTATTGCCCCCCCTGCGGCGCGGAAGAGAAAAAACACAAAAAAATAATTTTTTTATTACCACCCCTCCTCTTCTGCTACGGAAGAGGAAAAAAAAAAAATATGAAAAAAAACCAAATAACCTAGGCTTTGGAGGGTGTTCCCTATTTTGATTGTATCTTAAAAAGGAAGAAAAAAAAATTCCAAAAAAAAACCGGGGACTTTTGCCCCACCTTACTCTATATATTGTGTAACTGGGGCCGTGTCGTCTGCAGATAAAACAATTTAGTTTTCGCAGACGGACTGCCCTAGAAGAGAGGACGGAGGAGAGAATTGTAAGAGATTTGTATTTTTCTTTTCGTTGTAGAACTAGAACAACAATAAATTTGAATTTGAATTTGTCACGCTCTGTTTGACCAACTTCCCGTTGGAATTTTGAAACGAAATTTGGAAGTCTTATAGAGGACGTCATGGAGAGTCCCAGAAAAATAATCGGATCCCGAAATTCCTATAACTTTTTGAGTTATTAATTCCTACTATCCACCATATTAAGGAACCTTCTCTCTCTTAATGCCATCAAAATGTCGTTGGTTTGAAGACTTCGTCTGACACCATGAATTAAACTTTGTTCAACAAAGTATTGCCTGGTGCATAGTTGTTTTTCTTTTCTTTTGGTCAATAAAATATTATTTATTTATATTTATTATTTAATTCCTAAAGGTGCGTACACATGCATGGGCTCTGCTCCGCCCGCGAGCACCATGTTCGTTGTTTTGAGATGCTCGCCGCGATCCATCTCTTTGGATCGCGGCAGGTTCGTCAAAATAAATAATTGCAACACACATGGGACGAGCAACGAACACGAGCCGCCAACTTCACCAGAGCGCAGATGTGTACGCACCTTAAAGTTACGATTTCTCCCATAGGAAATAATATATAGAGAAATATTTAAGTATTCTTTACAGTGTATTCTTTGAATGTAAACAAATCCTCAAGCAGGCACTGGACTGGAATACGTAGTAATAATAATAATAATAATAATATTTTG
>JAKCPI010015608.1:0-59602 GCA_023213315.1 Euborellia annulipes | reverse complement strand
AAGATTCTTATGGATGTTCTTTTTTTCCTATCTTTTACACAAACACATACATTTAATTTGGTGTGATTTGTCGCACAGCACACAGCTTTCGCTTACACTCGGTGATAAAAAGTTGTGTCACACCAGATTTTTTGTGTCCACATATATTTTTTTTCCGTCAATATAATAGAATTCAAGATATAAACAAAGGAACTAATCTCTTATTTCCTATTTCCGGAAGGTAAATAAAGGTTGGAAACCGCTTGTCTAATATTATTTAAAATCTTTAATTGAAGCTCCTCTATTTAACTAACTGAAGATAATTTAATTTTAATATTTATATATTATTAAAAAAACTGGTGTGACTAGCCGCACAGCACACAAATCTCTCTTACCTTCGGTTGAAAGTTGTGTTTGTGTTTGTCACACCAGGGTTTTTTTTACAATAAATATATATTTATATTACTTATATATTAAATTCGAGATATAAAATTTATAAACATAGAAAAATATTTATAATTTGTTACCATGGCAAATATATTAAAAAATTTAATAATCTTCAGTTAGTTAAATACTGGGACTGCCATATAATTATAGATTTTGAATAAATATTTGACAAGCAGTTTCCAAACTTAATTTTATTACACCTCCCTGAAAAAAATTTCTTCGCTTCCACCCTATTTTTTTAAATAGAGGTTAAAAAAAAATAAAAATAAAAACTTTATTAGAGAAAAACTCAAAACTACAATTACCCGAATAATAACAATGTGTTGGCTCCCCCCCCCCCCCCCGGTTGGAAATTATTATTTATATTGACCATAATTCATTCATAATTTATTTAAATCAAATATCAGAGAATTTTTGTTTTAATTTTTATCGGTTTAAATAGGTTCTTATATAGAAAATCTTTCCAATAAATTATAAATTTTATTCAATCATCAATTTAAGACAGTTCAATGCAATTCAATTCAAATCAATATATGATAGAATTTTTACTTTCTCTTACCTCTATATATATGTTAATATATATAGAGAGAGAAAGTATTGGATTCATGTCAAAAATTCGATGTCGAGATTTTGATGGATCTTCACATTTTGAGGTCCCCTGAATCCAAAAAAGTGGTTTTCGCGACATGGTCTGTCTGTGTGTGTGTGTGTCTGTGAACAAAATATCTCAAGAACGAAAAGAGCTAGGAGGTTGAAATTGTATATTTAAGTTAGGCACCCCCACGGGACGTGACACGAAGCTTTTGAACAAAATTGGCCAAAGAGTACTAGTACTTTACTGATGCACTTTTTCAGTTTTTTTCGATTTTCTCAAAATTTGCTCCAACGATTTTTTTTTAAATTCAAAAATCAATTATTTTTTAGATTCTCTTTAAAATGTATATTCTTATTTTGTGATTGAAATCTTCTGAAGACCACTTTACTCTTGCACTCCATAGAAAAGATAGGAGAAATGGTTGCCATGGTAACAAAATATAAATATTTTCCCATACTTATAAATTTTACATCTTGAAAATCGAATGTACCGTACTGTCGGGAACTAAATATATGTCGACACAAAAAATCTGGTGTGACAAGCACAGAACACAACTTTCGATTACCGAAGGTAAGAGAAAGTTGTGTGCTGTGCGCCAGTCACACCAGATTTTTTTATTAAATTTTATTGTTAGGAATTAAATTTTTTCTTTACAATTTCAACAAGTTAAGTCATCCCAATTTTATGCCTATACATTTACGTTTGAATGAATACTGACTTGATAATTTAAAAATTTAATACATTATTTATGTAACACTCTATATATTTACATTACATTAGGCAATAATTATATAAAGAAAATACATATAGATAGTCAAAGATTTTTTTTTTAATTAAATCAATTTCCCTAATATAAAGTATTATTAAACAATTTTTCTCTATAAAATATTATTGAAGATCAATGACCACTGGGGCTTAAAACCATTCTCATACCCCAACTTTCTTGAAAAATATACCTTAAATAGAATAAATTTATTTATTATATTATTTTTCTATTTTTCAGATGGCAAACAGTGTAAGAAGAGTCATCACCAGCCTTCACGTCTCATGAACCTGCTAGCTGCTCCTGTCTTCAGGGCTCAAACTGCGCTTCCAGCACCTGCAGTACAACTAAGGCTTGTATATTTTTATTAGCGGGGCGCAGAGCTAGATATATTTAGGTTTTTTCAAAATTTCTTTTTCTTTTTGATTCGACTTCAATAACTTATTTTAGATAGATACAAAAATAAAAATAGGATGTATTAATATTTTCTTTCTCCATTCCAGGATCCCTAATTTAACCATTTTTTTCAGAGCCCCAATTCATCGATTGAAGACATCGTGGGATAACAATGGATGTGTGCATGTAAGTAGGGTCTTGTAAAATTTGTATTCTATTACGAATGCAAATTAAAACATCCACCGTGGGACATCATCTTCATGAGACAAAACAAAGTGTTTAGCTTTTAGGTGTATCAGTCATAGGAAGGATATGTGTATTGGGGTATCTCTTCATCTCTTTCTATCTTTTTTTCTTTTTCAGCTTAATTTAAATGTTAAATACACATAATCCTTTAAGTTAGATATACTACATTATATAGAATCTAGGGGGAGATAAAACATTTCTGCGCTCACGCTTTCATTTTTTTGGAGGGGGGAGGGGGGGGGGTCTAGGCCTCAGGATCCTCTGAGTATCAACTGAATGTTGTTCGATTGGGGAATGATGTTCTTATACTGGCATAGGTGTTGTTATTTCTTCCCCATTGTTTCCCAATAGGACGGCAGTGATTGGGGCACTGCAACGTTAGGTGATTAGGATAGGGACTTCCAGAAAAGAATGTCTATTCCCTAATTGACTGATGTTCAGGAGAAAAAAGAGGATTCTCTATTAACGCGTTTTTTGCAAGAAAAATTAGCTAAATCTTTCAATCGAAAACCGGTTGTCCACTGGTTTCTTGGCCTGAATGTTTTAGTAGAGGGTAGGTTAGAGGCGGAGTGGTTCCCTCTGTATAGGATAGGTGTTGTTTAGCTTTTCTTCTACATTCTTACCCTCACCATACTCTTACTGAGGCATTCAGGTCCTTGACTCCGGTCTTGTACTCACCGGGATTCGCATCCTAACACCGTTTTTTCTATTTTCATTTCTTTTTCAACTTTACTTGGGTGTGGGCGCGTTTCACCGTTCCGTTATCGATAACTTTTTTGAAATATAGACTTACCTGTCTATCGGGAGTGTTCGTGTTTCGCGATCGTCTCAAGAAAGAAGAGGCTCTCCACTGAAGAGTTAGGTGGCCAACTGAGCCACAGAGGGGATTGGGTGTAGGTTAGATTTTGAAGACAGAAGACTTGGGTTTCTGCGAGTACTTCTTCAAGGTAACTAATTTTTAATATAGACTATATAAAAGGAATTTGAAAAAAAAACAACTGATTATTAATGAAATATCATTGACAATTCTACTAACCAATTGTTATACCTGGTATATTTCATTTTTCAATTCTCTCAAAAATTTTTTTCAAATTCCACTTTTAATAATAATAATATTTATTTAATATTTATAATTTTCTCCTTTGTTTCAGATGGGTGGTTGGGAGTGGGGGCTGCACTTCGGCGTTCTTCGAATGCAACCAAGTGAATTCTTCAGTACGTAAATATTTAATTAAATCCATTCAAAATAATTACTCAAAGATATAAGAAAAATATTATTTTCTTTTTTTTTAGTCAAGGGCATCATTATAAAAATTTAGAAATATTATTTCTCATCATTCTTAATGCCCTGGTGGAATGAAAATTTCAAGATAAAATAAATAGAAAAGCATAACAAGAAAACATTGACTTTGATAAATTGGATCTAAAACGTCAACTTAAATAAATAAAATTTTTCCCCTCAACGAACCCTAAAAGACCAATAGCCATTATAGCCCTCTTTGGGGGGGGGCAAATGTTTTTTTTTTTAAATTTTCTTTTTATCCCTCAAAAAAAGCTACCTTACTCCTCTGAAGAATTTTCTTCTCAAACACATTAACAACAAATTATAAATTTAATATTTTTTTAATTTTTAATTATTTTTTTTAAACTTCAAAAAAGAAGGATTTTTTGCTGGTGGGGGGGGGTGTTGCTTTTATTTATTTTTTTTTTTGTTGTTTTTTTTTCCTATTGTTTTGTTGCTTTGTTTGTTTTTCTCTTCTATTAATTTTTTATAATTGGTTATTATGATTGTTTGGCCCCCAGTTGGGTCCCCTTAAAAAAGTGGTTTTGGGGTGTTGTGTGTGTTGGTTAATTTTAAGAGAAGGAAGAATTAGAGGAAATGTTATAAGTTAAGCACCCCCCGGGACGGAAAAAAGCTCCTTAATAAAATCGCCAAAATTGTAGTATTTATTATGTACTTTTTCAGTTTTTTCGATTTCTCAAATTCGCTCTAACGATTTTTGATTAAAATCATAAATCATATTCCTAGGGCTCCAAAGGCTCATTGACCGTAAAATAAGCCTGCGCGAGTTGTACTTCATAGGGAAAGATAGGAGAAATGGTTGCCATGGTAACAAAATATAAATATTTTTCTGTTTATGAATTTTATATCTTGAATTCTAATATATTGGCGGAAACTAAATATATGTCGACACGAAAAATCTGGTGGGACAAGCACAGAACACATCTTTCGATTACCGAAGGTAAGAGCCAGTCACACCAGATTTTTATTGATGTTTCCATTGAGGAGCAAATTGTCTCGCTATATTTCTTTCAAATTTTAAGTATTTTCTTATTTTTTCTATACAAATCAAATTCGCGCCCTTCGAGTATTCGCACTTTCCTGATGTACTTTTTTTTAGTTTTTTACAATTAAAAAAAAAAAAAAATACCGAGCTCCGGCTCGGTCACCCCGGAACTTAGTATTAATCTCCAAGCATTGAATAAAGAGATAAAGTGAAAAGGAGTCACCTCAAAAAAAAAAATTAAAAATCTGGTGTGACTTAACGCACAGGACATAACTTTCTCTAGCACCTTACTTCCGAACTTGACCACTTCCAATTCATAAGTAATAAATGGGGAATGTCTTCCCCGAGACTTTCTCGTATATTATTTTGGAATTACGTCTGGGTGTGTGTGTGAACACGATTGCTTAAAAACCAAAGCAGCTAGGTAGATGAAATTTGGTATATGCTCTTTGCACTAAAATTGTAGATTTCTATCAACTTTTGGAGTAAATACGTCCCTTGGAAGTAGTACTTTACCCAAAAAGTTTTTTCAGATATTTTGAAATTTTCAATTTCTTTGTTATATTATGATAAAATACTCAATTTTAAAAAATTTTTATTCTTTAATATTTTTCCGAAAACTGAATAGTTTTTGAAATAATCACAGAAGAAAAAGACATTTACGAAAAATGCCCTATTTTTTTTTACGATTACAATAATTTCTCTTTATATTCTATACGAGAAAGTAAAAAGTAAAAAAGTCAATACATTCAAAATTTCCATAGGCTCTGTGTATTTTAAATGTTGACTGCTTGAAATAAACTATGGTTATTTTTCAAAATTTTAATCTCATATTTGGATATTTTATACACAATAAAGAATCCTAAGTAAATACAAAATTTCATAAGAATTGGAAAGAATTTTTTTAAAATGTGTAAAAAGTTCCAAAGGGTTCCCTTTTGAATCGAAATTGACTTGCAAATGCCCATATGGGGATTGACATTGGCTCTATGGATGGAAGAGCCGAAAAAAGAATTTGAAAAATCTGAAGTACATCAAAGTATACTTCAATTGGCGTAGTAGGTAGAGTGTCTACCTCCTATACCAAACGGCGCGGGTTCGGCTCAGTCCGATGATTTTATTTAAGCCATTTGGATACCAAATGGCTTAAATAAGAATGCCTGAACCCCCAATATATAAATATTAATTACAACGGTTATCGTCTAAAGTCTTACATGGCCTAAGTTGCCGAAAAGACTGTGTGAATGTGTGTGTGAGTGTGAGTGTGAATGAGAAAAAAGTGTTATTGTTTTTTTGTTTAAAAAAAAAAGTGTACTTCAAACAATTTTCACGAAAAATTTCACTGATATTCTTTTTAAAGGGCGTCTAAAATATAATTGATTTATGAATTTTAATCAAAATCGTTTGAGTAAATTTTGAGAAAAATAATGAAAAAGTGCATCAGTAAAATACTAGTACTTTAGCTTATTTTAACTGCCCAGGAGAGTCCCTTACTTAAATATAAAATTTCAATCTCGTAGCAAGGGGTGTCTGGTGTGACTGGTCACACAGCACACAATTTTTTTCTTAATTTCGGTAATTTAAAGGCGCATTCTGTACTTGTTTGCCAGAATATAAATACAAACCAAATTTTTAAGTATTAATATTTAAAATTTTACATTAAAAATACATTTTTTTGCGAAAAAAAGTATTTTTTTTTTTCAAATCTCGGGATAGGGGGGGGGTAATTACCCTTTTACCCTCCCCCCTTGTATCCGCCCTTGTCTCGTAGCTCATTTCCTCCATGCCTTAAATCATCACTCACACAGGAAGATCATGTCGTGAATACAACTTTTTTTGGACTTAGGGGACCTCAAAACATGTATTTCCATCAAATGAATTCAATACTTTTCTCTCTATAAGTTTATATATACGAAATATAAAGTAAACATTATGTTTAAGTTGATGTAAACAAAAGTGGGAGAGTTTTGCAACTTGGTTGCCTATTTATTTTTCGATATTGCTCATCTATCAACATCATTAATGACAATTTTTTTTTTTTCATTAGTGTGTAAAAAAAAAAAATAAATTTTCTACTTGTGTAATTTCATTCTGACACTTAAGAAGTGCTCGTTCTATGTCATTGACATTCATATCATCAAGACTTTCACCTTCAAAATTTTTAACCAGCATTTAACAAACTAAAGATCAGAGAAAGAAGACGGGGGGACGTGTTCCTCGACACGTGCAATGCAAATTTGGTGCAGGAAATTAATAAAATGAGAAGATCCTCGAGGAACAGGAACATCATTTTCGAAATTTATGATAATGATATGTCAAAAACTGACAAATTTACTGTTTCTTATTTATCGCTTGGTAGAAAAGGAAATTTATTCAATCCCAGGCCTATCGTATTACTTTATTAGTAAAAATTTGTGTGACAGAAAGAAAGTAAATAATTTTTTTTTTATTCTTTCCGCTAAAATCAAATTAATTTGAATGCCCTAATTTACTTGCCATTTTGCCAGCCTAACTGGAACCCCCTCCCTCTTTTTTTTTCACTTATAGTGATCTTAGAGACATCTGATTTGGCGATCGCTGTTGAACATATAAAACTTCAAAATTTAACGAGAGGTTTCTCAAACAGAGAGCGTATCTATAAGGCCCGTTATTCCTATCAGCTGTGTGCGACTGTTTTGCAATCTGGGGGAGGGGGCCAGGGAATGCTCCAACCTTAAAATCCTAATAATAAAAAAAATACTGTAATTATTGTACTACTTGGCGAATTTTCAACAATAAGTCCAATTTATATACAAAAATAACAAATTTGAAAAGGAGGAAAAAATAGATATTTATGTTCATTAACAAACATTATGTTCATATGCTAACGGCCAAAAAATAAATGAAAAAAAAATCTGGTGTGACTGGCGCACAGCACACAACTTTCTCTTACCTTCGGTAATCGAAAGTTGTGTACTGTGCTTGTCACACCAGATTTTTTGTGTCGGAATGTATTTAGTTTCCGACACTAAGGTATATTCGATTTTCAAGATGTAAAATTTATATGTGAAAATATTTATATTTTGTTGCCATGGCAACCATTTCTCCTATTTTTTCTAAGGATTACAAGAGTAAAGTGGTCTTCAGAAGATTTCAATGACAAAATGAGAACATACATTTTAAAGAACATCTAAAAAATAATTGATTTTTGAATTTTAAACAAAATTGTTAAGAGCAAATTTAGAGAAAATCGAAAAAAACTGAAAAAGTGCATCAGTAAAGTACTAGTATTCTTTGATAGATTTTGTTCAAAAGCTTCGTGTCACGTCCCATGGGGGTGCCCAACTTAAATATAAAATTACAACCTCCTAGCTCTTTCCGTTCTTGAGATATTTTGTTCACAGACAGACTCACAGACAGACAGACCATGTCGCGAAAACCACTTTTTACAACGCTTTTATTAACTTGCTTTCCTGTTTTTCTGACAAATTTTTGGATTCAGGGGACCTCAAAACGTGTATATCCGTCAAAATCTCGACATCGAATTTTTGACATGAATCCAATACCTTCTCTCTCTATATATTAACATATAGAGGTAAGAGAAAATAAAAATATGTTTATACATTTTCATAGAAACAAAAAGATTTTAAATAAAAATTCGAGCAAACCACGATGAATAAAAACATCGCACTCAAGTATATTTAAATTGAAATTTATAATATTGATTTACATCAATTAGGCTCTATTTATGTTAATAAATCACCAGAGAAAGATTTTAAGGCTTGATAGTAAAAATTTCACCAAGTGATAAAGTGAATAATAATTTATTTATTTATTTTTTTTTTCATTCTAGTTAGTCCATTCATCTGACGAATAAATGTAGCCCATGCATAAATTTTATCTCAAGCCTGGGAGAGAAGAAAAGGAAAAGAAATTCAAACAACTTTTTAAACTCTTTGCCGTATTTAGATTGAAATGTTTTTGTTTTTTTGCTCACATGTCTGTGCTATTTTCCGATTTTGTTTTTGTTTAAAGTTTTCATACAAGATGATTTAAAAAGAAATGAAAAGGGCTTGAGAAGAATATAAATACAATGGAGCTGAGATGCAAAACTATCCTTCTCCACCAACACTTTTTTTGGTAAATCCAAAAAAACTATATATCGACGTTCTAATTAGCAAAGTGCCTAACTCCATTTTTGTTTATTTTTCAAGAGAGCCAAAAAACATTTCATTGTCATTGTTAGAGCCCCTGTTAAACACTTTTCGAACTGAAAAATTTGAATTACACTCTTACCCAGTTCAGGACATAAGGAGAATGATCTTTTTCAACAGAAAATACAAAAAAATGATTTTCGAAAAAAGTGGAGTTAGGCACTTTTCTACTGAGAGTGTCGTTAATGCCTGTTCAGGGGTTTAAAGTTCTTCAGAAGCATGGCAATCAATGGCAAAATAAGAATATACATTTTAAAGAGCTTCTAATAAATAATTGAATTTTGAGAAGGATGAATAAATAAAATCCGGAGCTGATGTTCAGGCAATTTATTTGGATAAATTCCTTCCGCTATAAGTCAACGTTTCGGGGCCAAAACGGCTCCTTCTTCAATGCGGTGTCATCATCATTCTTCGTTTGGCACCATTGCCTTTGCCACATGTCTTCTAGCGAAATTAATCACAGCATTTATGACAAAATTGAGGGCTAATTGTTTTTTTTGACACCACATGGTCCTGAAGAAGAAGCCTTTTTGGCCCCGAAACGTTGACTTAATCCAAATAAATTGCTTGAACATCAGCTCCGGATTTTAGGGGATTTTATTCATCCTTCTTGTGATGTTGACCTAAATGATGGGACCATAGGTCGTTAATTAAAAAAAAAAAATGTATCCTTCCACCAGGCTGCCCCGATCTTCATAACAATTGAATTTTGAATTTTAATCAAAATCTTTGGAGGGAATTTTGAGAAAATCGAAAAAAACTGAAAAAGTACATCAGTAAAGTACTAGTACTTTTTGGCCGATTTTGATTAAAAGCTTATTTTCACGCCCTAGGGAGGTGCCTAACTTAAATATAAAATTTCAACCTCCTAGCTCAATGTTTTAAATTGAAAACACAAAGACAGACAGACCATGTCGCGAAAACCACTTTTTTGGATTCAGGGGACCTCAAAACGTGTATATCCATCAAAATCTCGACATCGAATTTTTGACATGAATTCAATACTTTCTCTCGGACGCAGTTCAAAGTGCCTTAGGTTCATAATAATAATAATAATAATACTTTTTCTCTCTACATATTAACATATATATAGAGGTAAGAGAAAGTAAAAAAACAATACTTGTGTTTCTACTATCACTGCTTATACCAAGCTTTGGGCCTTGGCTAGTTAACTAGGATCTCTTATTTTATCATGAGATTAGCTTAACTAGATGTGAAAAAACTCGAGAGTCAGTTGACTAGCTTATCCGAGAGATAGCAAGTTAATTACAAGTGAAGCAACCAACCCTTATTACATTTTTGTAGCATTAATTTCAATTGATTTCTTTTTGTTATTAGCAAATCTTAAATTTAAAAATAATAGATAATTTAAATGATGCTTTTATCGCTTACGAAATATTTTTTTTTATACAAATATATAATTATTACATGAAAATATGATAAAGTTTAATGACCACCGTCGTCAAGTCAAGGAGACGTTAACGATTAAACGGTCGACGCTGTCACCTCTTTTGGAGAAGGGAGGGAGAAGGAGGAGGAGGTGAGAAGATTTGAGGTTTTAATTGTGCGATTGAGTGAATACCAATCAAAAAGAATTGAAGAAGAAAAAATTTCGATTGAGAAACACACAGAGAGAGATTGAGAAATGAAGAGACAAAAGAGATTTTTGTTTTATGGCCAAAAGACCACCTGCTGGGGAAGCACATTTTGCAACTTTCTTATTATTAGTCTAAAACATTTTGAAAAAAATCTGGTGTGACTGACAGCACTCAAAGCATACTTTTCTCTTTCCTTTGGTAATTGAAAGTTGTGTTCTGTGCTTCTTGTCACACCAGATTTTTTGTGTCGACATAGATGTATTTGGTTTCCGCCAATATACAGTATTATAATTTTTTCTTTTATACTTTAGATCAGCGGTTCCCAACCCCTGGGCCGCGAGTTGATTGGAACTAGGCCGCGATCGTCTAATGAAAGATAAAAATTATTACTTATAATTAGAGAGCGGAAAAAAAGTCTTTG
Organism: Euborellia annulipes; assembly: GCA_023213315.1. Lineage (NCBI taxonomy): Eukaryota > Metazoa > Arthropoda > Insecta > Dermaptera > Anisolabididae > Euborellia > Euborellia annulipes. Next base: position 48,676 of record JAKCPI010015608.1, on the reverse strand, counting down.
ACTTTTCTCAATTATGAGACTTTTCAAGATTTTCCTAAAACTTTAAGCATTCCCTTTGTTTTCGTCTACAAGAAACTACATTAATTTCAAATTCCAATAAAACTAGAAATTTATTAATTAGAATTTTTTATTGCTTAAAATTGCCCCAAATAATACATAATTAATAGAACGAATAGAGATATATTAAAGTGTATCATCTGTCAAAGTTTCTCAGCATAAATCTGTTCATATTTCTCTTTCATTTCATAATTATTTGTCAATCGTATTTTTCAGCTCGAATATATAAAATTATATTTAACAAATATGTGAGTAGTTTAGTGTTTAGTCCAATCTGAATCGAGATATTTTTATTTATGAATATCAATATCTTATTCAAATGAATAGGTCTCGAAAATTATTTAAATAAAATTATCTTTTATTCTATAATATATCTATTATATACAAGGTGTCCGAGTTAGCAAAAGAAATTGTACAGTGCTTCCATGTATTTCTTTTAATTTTTCATATCATTAATTCTTAAACTTGACAGCGACTTTTTAGAGACTTTTTACCGACTATTTGGCTAAAAAAGTATAGACTTTTAAGGCGACTTTTTTTCGAAAAAGAGACACTTATTAGCTGCTCTCTACTTATAATAATAAAAATAAATGACCATTTTCAACTTTAGTTTTTTTTGAAAAATAAATACAGAGACTGAAGGTTTAGTGGCTAAAACTATCCGGTTTTCATCCAAATATTGACACTCTTGCATGTATAAAATAACATTGATTTTTTTCAAACCTGACCCATAGCTTTTAAGATTGCTTTTTGTTCTTAATACAAAGTAAATGCAATAAAATCATTTTGTTTTTTAAGTAATTTTGTACCAACCCATTTTACTTACACATACACGCACACAATTATACCCAGTATACCCTAGTATACACTGGGCCTCAGCGTTTTTTTTACGGAAAAAGTGGACCGCACATCGAAAAAGGTTGGGAACCGTTGCTTTAGATGATAATTTATGTTATAAATGATAATCAAAATAAAAATTTTGCATGTAATCTTTGATTTATAAAAAATCACGTTTATAAATAATTATTCTGTTTAGAAAAAAAAAAAATTTAATTTATTTATAAAATTTGAAAACTTCATTCATTTGTCATGGGTTCTTTTGCGAAAAAATAACAAATTAATCATCTGCCGTTATAAAAAAAAGACAAATTATTCTTTATTATGATTATTTGTCTGAAAGATGTTGGTGCACACGCTGCGTCACCAAAAGAAGTGGCGAAGCTAGGGAGATCCTTAACTTTTTTTTAATGCTTTTCGGCATCTTAGGCAACATAGACCTCAACTCAATTAAAATTATTTAAATGAGATATAAATTGGAGTCCAGGCACATTTATTTATAAAATTTGTATCTAAATAATTTTTAAAAAATTTATAGGCCTAACTGGGATCCGAACCCGCGCCCGTGGTTTCAAGAATATCAATATTGACATTTTTCAACACCTCTAACCTCTAGGCCACAGGGGGTGAGGGAGGTAAAAAGTATTTTAATTGGTGAAAAACTTACTTAATTCTTAAATGTCGTCGTGTCGGTCTCTAATCATGAACTTCCTCAGGACAATTGACAATTAAAAAAAAATCTGGCGTGACAAGCACAGAACACAACTTTCGATTACCGAAGGTAAGAAAAATTTGTGTGCTGTGTGCGACAGTCACACCAGATTTTTTTTAATTGTCAAAGTTTTGGTCGTTGAAGACTTAATTGTGGCGCTCACTGTACTCGCGATGTCTGGACAATAATGGTCATCAATTTGAACATTTTCGAACACGATTCTGCAATTACATTTGCCTTCTGTATTCGAAGCTATTCCATCCCACTCTATGTTCATAAATAATGTTTTTCTGGTCATTCGAAGTGTTAGTACATTTTTTTGAGAAACCCTGTGTAATTAGGCATAATGGATCTTCCAAGCTCTAACTTGTTTTAAATAAATGATACGAAAACATATCCAATTCAGCTTATATAATGATTAGCATATCCTAATTGTATGTATAGCAAAGTGTTATGCCATTGACATGACAATTATAAAAAAAAACTCTCAACAACGTCGTTATTTTTTGTGTGGTTAGGTCTTCATTTCCTCTTTTTCGAAGAATTAATAATATTTATATATTACTTTTACTCTAAACCGCTAATAATATTGCATAGAGATTTCACTTTCTAAAATAGAATTGTTCGCATCTGTATTTAAAAGGATTTTTTCGATATTTTGTATATTACGTACGGCATTTTGCTTTCTTTTTTTTGTTTTAAATGGAGAGGCAATTAAAACATGATAATAGGTGAGGGAGGAGTTCATAAATAATAATTTAAGAGCGTGTATTAAAATAAAATTGAAGCTATCATTAGAGCTTTTTAAACTTTGTTCGTCGGGGATCTCAACCTATTTTACTTTCTCTTACCTATATATATATATATATATATATATATATATATGTTGATATATAGAGAGAGACAAGGGCGGATACAAGGGGGGGGGGTAAAGGGGGTAATTATCTCCCCCCCCCGAGATTTGAAAAAATACCTTTTTTTCGCAAAAAAATTTATTTTTAATGTAAAATTTTAAAAATTAACACTTAAAAATTTGATTTGTATTTATATTCTGCCAATCAAGTACAGAATGTGCCTTTAAATTACCGAAATTATGAAAAAATAGTGTGCTGTACGACGAGTCACACCAAATTACCCCCCCCCCGAGAAACACCTCTGGATCCGGCCTTGTAGAGAGAGAAAGTATTGGATTCATGTCAAAAATTCGATGTCGAGATTTTGATGGATATACACGGTTTGAATGAAAAAAAAAATGGTTTTCGCGACATGGTCTGTCTGTCTGTCTGTATGTGAACAAAATATCTCAAGAACGGAAAGAGCTTGGAGGTTGAAATTTCATATTTAAGTTTTTTTTTTTTTTTTTTTTTTAAATAAAAAAACATTCACACTTTTTTCTCATTCACACACACATTCACACAGTCTTTTCGGCAACTTAGGCCATTTAAGACTTTAAACGATATCCATTTGGTATCCAATTGGCTTAAATAAATAATTTATTATAAAAATTAAATGTTTTTCAATATGCACTAATTAGTCAAATTAGCGACTTTTATTTTCCCGGCGAATTTGATTCTCGCCATCGCCACAGAAAGCATTGATTTTTGTTCAAAATCGCTTTTTTACTTTCTCTTACCTATGTATATATGTAATATATATATAGAGAGGAAGTATTGGATTCATGTCAAAAATTCGATGTCGAGATTTTGATGGATCTTCACGTTTTGAGGTCCCCTGAATCCAAAAAAGTGGTTTTCGCGACATGGTCTGTCTGTCTGTGTGTGTGGGTGTGTGTGTGTTCAATTTTAAGCATGAAGGAATTGAGCTATGAGGCTGAAATTTTATATTTAAGATAAACACCCCCGGGACCGGGAAAATAAGCTTTTAATCAAAATCGGCCAAAGAGTACTAGTACTTTACTGATGTACTTTTTCAGTTTTTTTCGATTTTCTCAAAATTTGCTCCAACGATTTTTTTTTAAATTCAAAAATCAATTATTTTTTAGATGCTCTTTAAAATGTATATTCTCATTTTGTGATTTAAATCTTCTGAAGACCACTTTACTCTTGTGTTTCATAGGGAAGGATAGGAGAAATGGTTGCCATGGTAACAAAATATAAATATTTTCCCATACTTATAAATTTTACATCTGAATTCATATATTCCGTACTGTCGGTAACTAAATATATTTCGACACGAAAAATCTGGTGTGACAAGCACAGAACACAACTTTCGATTACCGAAGGTAAGAGAAGTTGTGGCTGTGCGCCAGTCACACCAGATTTTTTGAGTTAGACCGGTCTTGTATTGATCCGACGATATGTATTTTTATTATTAATTACTGAAGCTGAAATTTAAAATTTTTTATAAGAAACACTTGTTTAAAATTTGGTATTGCCGCCAGTAAATTAAAATAGTTAATTTCTTGGAGCAGTAAACTATAATTATTTAAATTGTTTTTACGTAAAAGATTACTTAAACTTGATCTAAAAAAATAAATAAAAAATTCTTAAGATAGGTTAGTTATGTTTTTTCCTTGCTCTCTGAGACGTGACGGCATCTCGTACAGCACACAATGAATTTTTTTTCCCTTCATAATATACATATTTTTGTTTATTTATGATATTGCTAGTATGTATGTGTGTGTGTGTGTGTGTCAAAGGTCATGATGTCAAACGGATACTCTCACTCTTTTTCTGCGATTTTGTATCTGTGGGATTATTCTCTATCGAGTGGCGCGTCTCTTCATTGCGTAAAAGATGCCTTAATGCCTTTAATGCCCTTTACGCAATGCACAACCACAACCACCAACACCGCCAACAACAACAACAACGTGAGGCAACTCCCACACATTTATCGCTTATCAAATAAGAACGTCCACATCCAAGATCAAGAGATTCATTTCTCTTTTTTTTTTTAAAGAAGAAAGTGAGAAATAATCCGGAAGAAGATAGGAGGGGGAGATTATAATTAGTAAATAATTAGTAATTAATCTGCATTTGTTATTTTTAGAGATTCCTTTCACTTTAACGCGATTAGACAGACATAGAGGGGGGGGGGAATTATAAAATGATTTTTCATTGGTTAATGTCATTAAGCAAAAGTTGCATTTAAAAGATCATTTAAAAAAATAAAGCATCTGGTGTGACTGATCGCACAGTACGGTACATTCAAGTTTTTTTTTTTTAACATTCACATTTTTTTCTCATTCACACACACATTCACAGTCTTTTAGGCAACTTAGGCCATTTAAGACTTTTAACGATACTCGTTATTTGTAAATATATCAATTGGGGGTCCAGGCATTTCTATTTAAGTCATTTGGTATCCAAATGCCTTAAATAAAATCATCGGACTGCCTGGGGTCCGAACCCTCGAATCTTGGTATAAAAGGCAGGCGCGCTACTAACTACGCCAAGCCCGAGGGTCATTCAAGACATGTAAAATTTATAAGTATGGAAAAATATTTATATTTTGTTACCATGGCAACCATTTCCATTTCACATATTCTTTTCTATGAAGTACAAGAGTAAAATGGTCTTCAGAATATTTCAATGGCAAAATGAGAATATATATTTTAAAAAGCATCTAACCTGGCTGCATATCTTCATTTTTTAATCATCATTACTATATTTATTTTATTTTATTTTATTTGAAATTCCTATCGGGATCCCCGTTTATTTGCCCGAGGTGCTTTCGTGTACAAAGACACACACCTCAAACCCAACCAGCCTCTGGCCGTAGCCATCTACCGGCACCCCGTGAAGTTACACCATTTCCTATCTCTAACTCCTCCTCCTGCTTTCGTCTCTGGCTAGTGAACTAATCCTTATTTCTGGTTCCAACTGGCTCCTTATATCCAACCTCTTCTATGCTATGGAGGATGTCCTAGTTGAGGAGGGACTCCCTCAGCACCGGCGTGTAGCCTACTCCTTTCGAAGAATGCATCACTGAGAGGGAACCTTCTTTACGTCCCTTCCATAGGACGGGATGTCACAGCAACTCCCTCTCCTCGTAGAGTTGCCTGAGGGCTATTGTGGAAAGATCCTATATTCCAATCCAGAGCTTGCTTGAGGATTTGTTTACATTAAATAAATATTTTTATTTAATGAAAAATCCCGCACGCCAAGGATTTGAACAGGGATCTTCTTTGCAGAAGCTGACACCCTAGCTCACTACACCAGCGAGCCCCCATCATTACTATATATAATGCGCTAGCGGCTAGCTTCCGGTGTGTGTGTGTGTATATGCCGATCAGAACGCTGATTAGCTAGAGTTAGAGGAAGTGGAGCGGGAAATTTAAAATTTAAGTCAGAGAGGGAAATTTGAAAATTTCCAGTCATAAAGAATAAATTTGATGCATTTACTAGCCGAAAGCGAGCAAGGGAGGACCAGGGGGGGGGGGGCAGCCCCGGCCCGCCGAAGGCGTTTACAAATTTTCTCATGCTCCTAATGCTATGTATAGAAGAGGAGCAGTAAGGATGCAGTAAGGGTAGAATCACCTATCAGTCTAATTGCACGCCTCTGTATGGCTTCCAAGGAGGAGAGAGCGTCTTTCGACGCCCCTCGCCAAAGGTGGGAACAATATTCAAGACACGGCCGAATTTGGGCTTTATAGAGGATTAGGAGTTGTTGGGAGGAAAAGTAACGCTTCGTTTTGATACTTATATAATATGCAAAAAAATTTTATAATTTTGAAAATTAAACCATTTCCGTGGAGTGGGTGGATGGCTGAAGCCCCTCCCCCCTGGTTACGTGCCTACTGTAAAGTAAACAACAATTTGATATTACCGTATAAAATAGGGAGTTAAATTACACTGTGCAACAAATTGAAACTGTTTTTCAGGCCCCGAGATAATTTCTTCAAATTCTTAAGTAAAATGACCTCCTGAATCCAAATATGACCTCCGTTTTCCCCCACCACGTACCGTTTTCGGGGGGTAGCCCCCTACTTTTTTCCACCCCTTTTCGTTAATTATAGGGCCATGAATCAAATTTAGACGGATGAAAAGGAATATTTTAGCCTTAACATTTCTTCAGAAGGTCTAGAGAAGTGAAAAGTTAAAGAACATTAACATTTGAATCCAAGGGGGAGATGTGGGGGAGGATTTTGTCCCTTGAAATGCAAAAAAATCATTAAAAATGATCGATTTTTTCCCAATTTTTTCACTGATTTTCTACATATTCCAGCTGACAGACCCACCTCACCCTTCCTTAAACATCCCTCAACTAAAAAAAAATATATAGGATAAAGCGGGTGGGGTGTGGGCGATTCCGAAGCCCTTGCAAGAAGAATTCTTTTCAATTATTGACAAGAAATAATTTCTACCCCTTTAGATAAAATATGGAAATATTGAAGGACATAGAAGAATCCGTATATATAACTTTAAATTTGTAAAGATCAGCCCAAAAAAATGAAAGTTAGCCGCATATTTGCCAATTTGACCAACTGAGCTGTGAATCTTCCATCTTCTTGCAAGGGCTTCGGAATCGCCCACACCCCACCCGCTTTGTCCTATCTATTTTTTTTTAGTTGAGGGATGTTTAAGGAAGGGTGAGGTGAGTCTGCCATCTGGAATATGTAGAAAATCAGCGAAAAAATTGTGAAAAAATCAGAAAAAATTGATCATTTTTAATGATTTTTTTGCATTTTAAGGGGCAAAATCCTCCCCCACATCCCCCCCTTGGATCCAAATGTTAATGTTTTTTTTCTTTTCACTTCTCTAGACCTTCTGAAGAAATGTTAAGGCAAAAATATTCCTTTTCATCCCTCTAAATTTGATTCATGGCCCTATAATTAACGAAAAGGGGTGGAAAAAAGCAGGGGGCTGCCCCCGAAAACGGTACGTGGTGGGGGAAAACGGAGGTCATATTTGGATTCAGGAGGTCATTTTACTTAAGAATCTGAAGGAATTTTCTCGGGGCTTTTTTTCTTGTAGCGTAGTGTTATTTGAGCATAGCAAGTGGACGAAACATTATCTGGGACAAATAAAGATTCTACAGGCCCTAATTTCATTTCGACCATCTGAAAAACACTGTGTATTTTTTAGGTGATGGAAATTTAATATTCTAAACGCGTAATAAGAATTAAAATAAATAAATCTTGTGAGAACTTTGAATGTTCTTAATTTTTTTTTTTCTCTTATCTTAAATTCCTTTAATCCGATCTTCACGTAAAGAAAGAATTTCTTCATCTTAAGTGAAAATGAAAACGTGATCTCGATTTGTAATAAACAATAACATTTAGGGAGAAACAAAAAAAAATGATAATATAGCCTATCACTTTGTTTGAAAGCGATTTGGAGTTAATCAAATAACGGCGACTCATGAATTATTCAAGAGAAGAGTCTTCAAACGAAAGAAAGAGGATCTCACTCACTTTCATTGCAGAGAAAATATTATCCTAATAGGCCTGCTAAACTTGGCAAAAAGGTTTATCTAATTAGTGGTTTGATTTAAAAAAAAAGGAATAAAAAGGCGTCCCGGATAAAAATGTTGTGATGATGTAACGAGGATGTTGAAATATTTTTATAATTAAATGTAATATAATAATGAGTTATGGGATTGCCAGCAGCCATGGGAGAAGATCGTAATAAAAATTTAGACTTATAGAGTAGGAGTGCATGCATAATACAGTCAGAAGCAAAAAGTAGTACATTAACTACAATAAGTATAAATAATTGTTTTTAATAATATATTTTTAAATTAATTAAAAGAAAAGGCTGTACTGCCCTCGGGGCTTGGCGTAGGGGTTAGCGTGCTAACCTCGTATACCAAAAATCGCGGGTTCGGACCCCAAGCAGTCCGATGATTTTATTTAAGCCATTTGGATACCAAATGGCTTAAATAATGTCTGGACCCCAATTATAGATAAATTCATAAATAACGGTTATCGTCAAATTCTTATATGGCCCGAGTTGGCGATTAGAGTGTGTGAATGTTTTTATATTTTAAAAAAATATAAAAAATTTTGATTTAAAGCATTTTTATATTTTAATTTTATTAATAAAATTTAATATATACCAATATTTATAAAATATTGACTGTGGGATTTAATTATTTCAATTTTTCTCTTCTAAGGACTAATTGCTTATATAAATAAAAATAAATCTGGTGTGACTGGTCGCACAGCACGCTTCGGCAAGATAAAGTTGTGTTCTGTGCTTGTCACATTAAACAAGGATTATTTTAGAATTTTTGCAAAATTTTTTGTAGGAGTGCATTTTGAGAAAAATTAAATTGGGTAAATTTTTGATTTTGAAATAAAAAAATTTTATCACTACCCCTGTGTGTTGTATATCATTGATAAGGGCATCTAAAAATAGGCTGTGAAATGCCTTCTCAATCATCTTTCTGTCGCCTCTAAAGGGGCCATACACGGCAGGTCCAAAATCCAAATTGGCCGCCCGATCCAAAACTCGCCGTGTATGGGGAAACCGAGTGGCTCGGCGCGTTAGTTGGCTCGGTTGGATTTCCATCCGATCCAAAATCCACAGAGCCAAGTCCACGAGCCTTGGATTTGTCCTCGCCGTGTATGGCAGTTCCCCGAGCCAAGCCAAAAACTTGTGCAGCGTTGCCAGATTCATATTTATTTTTTTTTAGATCCTTTTGATATTTTTTTTAAATTTTCTGAAGAGATTTTAATCAGGATAATTATTTAAATATTTTTTAAATCATTTTTTTTAAATAAAATTTTGAAAAAGTACTAAAAGTAAGATAATTATGAGTGACATGTCTTTTGTTGGGGGCAAGTTCAAATGATCAAAGGTAACCATTCATACCGCATTTTTCGGGGCAATTTTGATTTTGATTCAATGACCCACAAAATGTCCTACATTTAATTTGTAACCGTTTCTTCACTTGTGTTCAAGATTTAAATAAAAATTTTCAATTTATAAAAATTATTTAAATTATTTATGATATGAAAGATGACATTATATTGGGATATTTTTATCAATTTTTCATTTTGTTGTATTAAACGAAATTCTTTTTCAAAAAAGGCACAGATGTAACGACTACAAAATTTTTTTTTTTTTTTTTAAACATTCACACTTTTTTTCTCATTCACACTCACACTCACACACACATTCACACAGTCTTTTCCAACTTAAGCCATTTAAGACTTTGACGAAACCGTTAATTTATCAATTTGGGGTTCAGGCATTTCTATTTAAGGCTACAAAAGGTTGTTTTTCCTTCTATAAAGGATTTAAATAAACATTTTTTATTTATTATTTATATGGTGACATATTTTCTGATATTTTTAAACAATTTTTTTGTCTTATTAAACAAAATCATTTAATAAATTCTATTTGTTTTTACTTTCTCTTACCTATGTATATATGTAATATATATATAGAGAGAAAGTATTGGATTCATGTCAAAAATTCGATGTCGAGCTTTTGATGGATCTTCACGTTTTGAGGTCCCCTGAATCCAAAAAAGTGGTTTTCGCGACATGGTCTGTCTGTGTGTGTGTGTGTGTGTCTGGGTCGGTGGGTGTGTGTGTGTTCAATTTTAAGCATGAAGGAATTGAGCTATGAGGCTGAAATTTTATATTTAAGTTAAACACCCCCGGGACCACAAAATAAGCTTTTAATCAAAATCGGCCAAAGAGTACTAGTACTTTACTGATGTACTTTTTCAGTTTTTTTCGATTTTCTCAAAATTCGCTCTAACGATTTTGATTAAAATTCAAAAATCAATTATTTTTTAGATGTTCTTTCAAATGTATATTCTCGTTTTGCCCTCAAAATTGTTTGAAGCACACTTTACTCTTGTGCTTCATAGGAAGATAGGAGAAATGGTTGCCATGGTAACAAAATATAAATATTTTCCCATACTTATAAATTTTACATCTGAATTCAAATATTTCCTACTGCCGGGAACTAAATACATGTCGACACAAAAAATCTGGTGTGACCAGCAGTGCACAACTTTCGATTACCGAAGGTAAGAGAAAGTTGTGTGCTGTGCGCCAGTCACACCAGATTTTTTCTTGTTGTATCTTCCTTATAAAAAAATATATATTTTTTTGGCATTTTTATTTTGTTGTATTAGGCACCGATTTGACAATTTACTAAGAGACTAACCTTTATTTACTCTTAAATGTCAAATTTCAAACGGGCCTGCTTGGCTCCCTGTATACCCCCTATTTTGGATCGGTCAAAAATGGACTCGCACAAATTGGCTCGTAATGGACCTGCCGTGTGCCGCCTCTAAGAGATTTTATAGAAATTTAAATAGATGTAGATAGGCTGATTTTTACTTTTTCTTACCTTTATATATGTTAATATATATAGAAAGTATTGGATTCATGTCAAAAATTCGATGTCGAGATTTCGATGAATCCAAAAAAGTGGTTTTCGCGACATGGTCTGTCTGTCTGGGTTCAATTTAAATCATGAAGGAATTGAGCTAGGAAAATGAAATTTTATATTTAAGTTAGTCACCTTCCTAGGACGTGAAAATAAGCTTTTAATCAAAATCGGCCAAAGAGTACTAGTACTTTACTGATGTAGTTTTTCAGTTTTTTTTTTTTCGATTTTCTCGAAATTCGCTCCAACGATTTTGATTAAAATTCAAAGATCAATTATTTTTGAGATGCTCTTTAAAATGTATATTCTCATTTTGTCATTGAAATCTTCTGAAGACCACTTTACTCTTGTACTCATAGACATGATAGGAGAAATGGTTGCTATGGTAATAAAATATAAATATTTTCCCATACTTATAAATTTTACATCTTGAATTCTAATATATCGCCGGAAAGTAAATATATGCCAACACAAAAAATCTGGTGTGACAAGCAGATAACACATCTTTCGATTACCGAAGGTAAGAGCAAGTTGTGTGCTGTGCGACAGTCACAGATTTTTTATTTTTGCCAACTTTAACATGCCATATTTCTTAAAAGAGTTGAAATTGTGGCCTTTTCTTAGTCTCTAATGACTGTACCTTTGATCTGAAGTTCATTGGAATCTGAGATGGTGAGGTTTAAAAGTGTGTTGATTTGACGTGAAATGCCCAGTCAGAGGGCTCGTTAAATAAATAAATGTATCTTTATTAAAAGATGTCTTAGAAATTAAATAATTATTAATCTTTTTTTTTTATATATAAAATTTAAAGATGAATGACTCATTTATACTAAAAGATTTTTTATATAATATTATTTTCCTATATTCCATTTAAGTGAAAATTATTTAAATAAATAAATGATATAAGAAAGAAAAAAGTTTATTGGGAAATCACCTTCTAGAAGGAAATAATTATATCATTTAAAATGACACAATCAGGTTTGGGCTCGGAAAAATGTATTTTTTTATTGATTTTTAACAAATCTATCTACGGTCAAAATTATATGAAATAAACGCAGGGCCGGAACTAGGAGATTTTTTAAGGGGGGCAAAATTTAATTTGCCGCCCCCTCCTTAAAATTTTCTATACAAAATTCATATCATTTTACCTTTTTTTTTTAGTAAATCTTTCTTAAATTGCCGCCCTCTGATATCTGCCGCCCGGGGCACACGCACCCACTGCCCCTCCCCCCTAGATCCGGCCCTGAATAAACGTAATGTTCGTAATTAAAATTCTTTTGAAGCGTCATCGTTGAATTTATTAGTATTTAAGATTAATTTATGGGGAATAAAATAAGAGGTGGTGGGGGCAACAAGATTAACACCCCCTCCATCTCTCCCTTTAATCTAAAAATCTGGTGTGATTTAACGCAGAGCTTCGGGAAGAGGAAGTCGTGTACTGTGCTGTCACGCCAGATTTTTTTGTGTTGAGATATATTTAGTTTCCCATAGCACCTTAGTTCCAAATTTGACCACTTGCATTTAATAAGTAAAAAGTCAATTGATTCAAAATTTCCATAGACTCTGCGTATTTTAAATGTTGACTACTTGAAATAAACTATGATTATTTTTCAAAATTTTAATCTCATATTTGAATATTTTATACGCAATAGAGAATTCTAAATAAATACAATTTTTTTTTTTAAACACTCACACTTTTTTCCATTCGCACTCACATTCGCACAGTCTTTTCGGCAACTTAGGCCATATAAGACTTTATACGATAACCATTATTATGAATAATATCTATTGGGGATCCAGGCATTCTTATTTAACCCATTTGGTATCCAAATGGGTTAAATAAAATCATCGGACTGCCTGAGAACCCCCGACCCTTGGTATACAAGGCAGGCGCGCGCGCGCGCGCTACCAACTACGCCAAGCCCGACGGCTAACATTTCATAATTGGAAAGAATTTTTTAAAATGTGTAAAAAGTTAAGGGGACCCCCTTTTGAATCGAAATGAACATGCAAATCCCCATATGGGGATTTAACATTGGCTCTATGGAAGGAAGAGCCGGAAAATGAATTTGAAACTATCCTTGTTTGAAAATTGATAGAAATGAATCCAAGTTTTGCCCCTATCTCTTTCCCTGTTCTTGGGGTTTAGGTACGCCAATGAAGAATGGACTACATTTGTCTATTTGCATATACAGTATATATGTAATATATATACGTATATATATATTTATATATGAGTTATAATTTTTAATTTCTCTTACCTCTATATATATGTTAAAATATAGAAAGAGAAAATATTGGATTCATGTCAAAAATTCGATGCCGAGAATTTGATGGATATACACGTTTTGAGGTCCCCTGAATCCAAAAAAGTGGTTTACGCGACATGGTCTGTCTGTCTGTGTGTGTGTTCAATTTTAAGCATGAAGGAATTGAGTTATGAGGCTGAAATTTTATATATAAGTTAAACACCTCCCGGGAGCGTGAAAATAAGCTTTTAAACAAAATCGGCCAAAGAGTACTAGTACTTTACTGATGTACTTTTTCAGTTTTTTTCGATTTTCTCCAAATTCGCTTCAACGATTTTTTTTTTTAAATTCAAAAACCAATTATTTTTTAAATGTTCTTTAAAATGCATATTCTCATTTTGCCCTTGAAATATTTTGAAGCTAGGTCAGGGCCGGATCTAGGGTGGGGAGGGGGGGGCAGTGGGTGCACGTGCCCCGGGCGGCAGATATCAGGGGGGCGGCAATCCAAGAAAGATAAAAATATTTGGTTACGCAGGTGGCAAAAATTTAGCGTCTCAAAAAAAAAAGGAAAAATTTTGGTTCCGCGGACGGCACACAAAAAATTTTTTAGGTTCCGCGGACGGCAAAAATTTAGCGTCTCTAAAAAAAAGGTAAAATATTTTTTCGGACGGGAACATTTGGTTCCGCGAAAAAAAATTTTTGAGATCAAGGAAAATTTTAAGGGAGGGGACGGCAAATTAAATTTTGCCCCCCCCCCCCCTATAAAATCTCCTAGTTCCCGGCCTGAGCTAGGTATATCTTAAAGAAATTTTAAACATTTAAAATAGGATATTTTATATATTTCTCTGTAAATTTACAATACAAATACAAATCACGAAAATTACAATTCAAATAAAATCAAGACAAATTATCACTGAAATTTTATTATATTCTGTATTATTTCTAAAATATAAAATATGCCAATAAATTTGTTCAAAATAATTTGTATTTGTGCTAAATCTTGATAGAAATTTCTAAAAACAATATCAAAGTGTGGGAAGTAATTTCTGTTATTTCCCTATCAAAAGAGACTTAAACGAAAGAAGAAAGAGATAGTCGCCACGATGATGGTACCGACCTGGAGGTGGAGGTGTGTCCTGATGACGACGGAGACCGCTGACCCACTGCGATATCACAAATGAGAGAGGCACGGATCGAAGTCGGCTTCGACGACAACTAGGGGCAAGCTCGCTAGTTGGCTCAGCCTTTTATAAAGAGGCTACGGCCTTCCGCCGAGGAGGCGGGCCCCCCACCACCATCGGGGTGCATCCATCCCAAGGCCCAGGTACACCTACCCTCTACTCTCATCACCCTCACGTACTTACTTGCATTTGCCTTGATCCGGATAACTGAATTAATTTCAAGAAGATCAGGTTTAGTCACGGCGCGCATCTTCATCTTCGTCATTTTAATCTCATCATTAATCATACTCTATGATTTCAATTTAAAGGGTAGCTATGCGCGAACTCTTTAAAGTCTCTATGAAATCATCAAAAATATTGTGCAGTAGCTTTTTTCTCCAGGTTAAAATTTTTCCAAAAAAAGTGGTCTGACTGTGAACAAAATATCTCAAGAACGAAAAGAGCTAGGAAGTTAAAATTTTATATTTAAGTTAGGCATCTCCATAGGACGTGACACGCAGTTTTTGAATAAAATCAGCCAAAGAGTACTAGTACTTTACTGATGCACTTTTTAAGTTTTTTTCGATTTTCTTAAAATTTGCTTCAACGATTTTGATTAAAATTCAAAAATCTTTTAGATGCTCTTTAAAACGTATATTCTCATTTTGTAATTCAAATCTTCTGAAGACCACTTTACTTCTATACTCCATAGAAAAGATAGGAGAAATGGTTGCTATAGTTACAAAATATAAACATTCTCCCATGTTTATAAATTATACATCTTAAATTCTAATATATCGGCGGAAACTAAATACATGTCGACACGAAAAATCTGATGTGACAAAGACAGTACACAACTTTCGATTATCGAAGGTAAGAGAAAGTTGTGTGCTGTGCGACAGTCACACCAGATTTTTTTTTAGTCTTTTCGGCTATAACTTTATTATATAAATGGTTAAATAGATATTATCGATCGGCTACTGTGGGACGTTCAACACGCTGATTGCCAGAGGTCACCAATTCCGACCTTTGGCATCACTTAACCGCAACGATTGTGGTGACTGTTGCTCTTCTCCGTTGCCAGGCTCCCCGGAATTTTATATCTTGAATTCTAATATATCGGCAAGAATGCCTGGACCCCAAATAGATATTATAAATAATAACAGTTATCGTCAAAAGTCTTATATGACATGAGTTGTCGAAAAGACCTTGTGAATGTGTGTGTGTGCAGTGGCGTAACGTACACCCCCGCAAACCCCGCGGTGGGGGTGGGGGCCCGCGGGTAATAATGAATACTCTTTTCTCGCTGTCAGTTACATTTTTTTTTCCATTTTACGATATTTTTTCTCGCAAATCGTCAATTGTGTTTAAACTGATTTGCATTAATCATTGTAATATATTAAATAAAATAAAATTTAAGGCTTTTAAGATTTAAAATAGATAGTTGATGAATGCAATGTTGCTAGTTCTATATTACGTGAAAAACTGCTCAAGTCAAAAGTCATTCATTTATTATTTTTGGTAATTAAATTATTAACTTAATCCAATTATAAACTATGATAGGTCACGACTAAATTATAATAAGGAATTTTGGCATTCAAATTTTCAATTTTATTAAAAAAAAAATTTAGATTCTATTATGACCTACGGGGTACTATCCGAACGACCTTAACGAAAAAAAAACAGAATATATTTTAGAAAATATTTTTCAAGATAGTATCTTTTAAGTAAAAGTTATTATTTTCATCATCGTAATATTTCATTTCTTTTGTATAAATTATAAAATATTACTAGCAAGCAACATTGATATTTAACCAAGAAGACGTTCTCTGGTAAAGTTGTCAAATTGAATAATCATTAGATTATAAAAAACGACTATTAATAACAAAAAAAAAAAAAAAAAAGTAACAAGGCATCCTTTTGTCTATTTGGGAATGAAATATTAACTTGGTTTTATTTCTTCTCTTTGACCTTTTCCTACAGGCAAATAAATTGACCGAAATATAATAAGCCAAGATGTATTTTTGACAATAATCGAATCAAATAATGAATAGTGAAGTTCAAATCATGGACGGGTCCTTTAAGTGGCTCCGAGAAACGAGTAAGTGAAAGGACCACAATAGGAATCTCTTGGAAAGAATTTTTATTTAAATTAGTTTCACTTTATGGAATACGCGGACCACGGAGGGGGAGAGGGTGGAAACAGCGCCATTCCTGATGGTGAGTGCACTCGGACTCGGTGCCAGGCGTCTGATTCAAAGGGCGGCATTAAACAACGGGGTTTAACCATTTAGGCCTGATCTTCACTTCTAATTAACTAACTATATCTCGGATTGATTGTGAGTCTTTTCACATTTAGCTAAGCTAATCATATGATTAAATAAGAGCTCAGATCGTAGATAACTAGTTAAGGCCCAAAGTTCAGTATAAGGGGTGAAATTAGGAACATAAGTCTTGTTTATTTATTTTTTTGGAAATTTTTAAATATTTCTTAAAAAATCTGCTGTGACTAGTCGCACAGCACACAACTTTCTCTTACCTTCGTATCGAAAGTTGTGTGCTGTGCTTGTCACACCAGATTTTGGGATTTTTCATTTTTTTGCATATATTTCTTAAACTATGCATATTTTGTTTAAATTTCCTAAAGTTTTCTACATAAAACGAATTTGTACACCCAATAATGGACCGAATGCGGCGGGTAAAATTTTCTCGAAAGGTATTATATACTATATTTTTGCAAATTTAATGCTCTACAATTTTGTATGGCACTATGGTGCAGAAAATATGATAAGTTTACGGAGATACAAGCGAAAAACTAAAAGAATTCCAAAATTTTGGAGTTTTTGCCCTTCCCCTCTCCAAGTTGGCACATGGTCCTCGAAATCGCAGACTTGGGATAGACATACTAGAGTATCCCAAAATAACCCCCCAAAATTTCGTAATATTTTCCCGGTAAAAAGAGGATATCGACTGGATTATTTTGTGATTTTCCTCTTATTTTTCAGAAAGGGCAATAAACCAAAACCAAATGGTACCGAAATAGTAAATATCATTAAAATCTATAGGTTTTAACAAAAAAAATTTCAAGAGAATTTAATTTGCAATAAAATGCAACAAGAATCAGCTTTCTACGACACTTGGTTTTCATTTTATGAAGTAAAAACTGCGAATTTTTACATACATAAAATCGCATTTTTTCAAAATTTTAACCTCAATGAGGCATGGGTTGACGTTATCTAATTTAGCTAAAACTTTGAAATTATCATTTTTTAGCCAAAAGACAATTTTTAGTAGGTTCGGCCGAAAGAAATTAAAAAATTTTGTTATACAGTAGGCCTATAGCCTACCGCTACGAAAATATGTGTTGAAAAAATTATTGACATGAATCGAATCGGATCACCCATTTAAGGTTTATCCATGTTTGGATTTGCTTGACATCAACAAACCTTGAATTTATAAAAAAAACTTTCAAGAATGGTATAGTGATTCTATTTTTCTTCACTACATCTGTTAAAAATAAATAATTTAACGGTATATAAATTGAATATTAAGAGAGAGAGAGATTTCATAATAAAACAAATCTTCAAGAACATGTGAATGCATTTGTATTATTTTTCTTTTACAATACCTTTTAATCATATCTACTTTATCTCTTAATCTTCATTACAAAACATTGTTTGGGTTATTAATGAACAATTGTTCATTTTGCTAAATTAATTTTCTTAAGATGAAAAAAATAATAAGATTAAGGTGCGCGTCTCGAAAAGCCGTTAGAAGACGATTCAGTACCGAGAATTTTTGACGTTTTTTTAACACACACACTTTTTTCTCATTCACACTCATACACACATTCACATATTCTTCTTGGCAACTCAGGCCTTATACGATAACAAATATATATATTTGGGGTCCAGGCGTCTTATTTATGCCATTTGTTATCCAAATTCCTTAAATAAAATCATCAGACTGCCTGGGGTCCGAACTCGCGACGTTCGGTATAGAAGGTAGGCACGCTACCAACTAGACCAAGCTCGAGGGCGATATAAGATTTATAAACAGAGAAAAATATTTATATTTTGTTACCATGGCAACCATTTCTTCTATCTTTCCTATAAAGTACAAATGTAAAATTGCCCCCGAGTTTGGCGTAGTATGTAGCGCGCCTACCTCCTATACCAAACGTCGCGGGTTCGGACCCAGGCAGTCCGATGATTTTATTTAAGCCATCTGGATACCAGATGGCTTAAATAGAAATGCCTGAACCCATAATAGATAATATTATATTACAACGGTTATCGTCTAAAGTCTTAAATGGCCTAAGTTGCCGAAAAGACTGTGTGAATGTGTGTGTGAGTGTGAGTGTGAATGAGAAAAAAGTGTGAATGTTTTTTAAGTAAAAAAAAAAAAAAAAAAAAAAAAAAAAAAACAAATGTAAAATGGTCTTAAGAAGATTTCAATGGCAAAATGAGAATATACCCCCAGTACAATTTAAAGAGCATCTAAAAAATAATTGAATTATGAATTTTAATCAAAATCCTTGGAGCGAATTTTGAGAAAATCGAAAAAAAAAAACAACTGTAAAAATATTTCAGTAAAGTATAAGTACTTTTGGGCCGATTTTGTTCAAAAGCTTCGTGTCACATCCCAGGGAGATGTTTATCTTAAATATAAAATTTCAGCCTCATAGCTCAATTCCTTCATGCTTTAAATTGAACATTGACATAATTATAGTCGTAGGTAATCATAAGAGTTAATCGGTTCGCATAAAGCGGATCCATCAAAAAAATGATCCAAATTGTTTTTTTTTTTTTTTTTTCAATTCGAATAGCTACTATACATTCCATTTATCGAAGATATTTTTTTCAAAAATTATGAAATAAGTATGTTATTGAACTTTAAGTTTTTAATTTTAACCTTTTAGCCAAAGGAAAAAATAACTATAATAATATGAAAAGATCATAAAACTAAATTTTTAGTTAGGCTTTTACTTTGAAGGCCATTTGATAATAATGATTGAGGCAGAGGTGTGTTCATCTTCACGTGATCAGCAGAGTTTATAAATAAATAATAGATCAAAGAGGCCTTGGAGGGGGAATTCCAAATGGCAATTCGAGATGGTATAGTGGTGCAAAACACGGCTAAAAGTTTAGAAAAATTGAATGTTTTCAGTTGTTTTAAATTTGGACACCACTAATTCAATTTTTGTTAACCCTGAATGCAAAAAAACATATATTTACATTATTCTATAGTTCTTTAGCTTTTTTATCTTAACAATTACAGACCGTTAACCATTTCCTTAAACGTGGGGAAGATTTTTATGAAATTGCTACAAAACAGAATACAATCAATTATGAGTTTTCAGCCAGCAGAACAAACTGGTTTCAGATCAGGTTTTTCAACAATAGACCATTTGCATGTTTTTTTTTTTTTTAAAACATTCACACTTTTTTCTCATTCACACTCACACTCACACACATTCACACTGTCTTTTCGGCAGCTCAGGCCATATAAGACATTTACGATAACCGTTATTTATGAATTTATATATATTAGGGTCCAGGCATTTTTATTTAAGCCATCTGGTATCCAGATGGCTTAAATAAAATCATCGGACTGCCTGGGGTCCGAACCCGCGACGTTTGGTATATGAGGTTAGCACGCTAACCTCTACACCACGCCCCGTGGGCCATTTGCATGTTATTAATCAGCTAATAGAGAAATCTCTAGAATATCAAATGGAAATATATTTAGTCTTCCTAGATTATACAAAAGCGTTTGATTCTATTTATCAAGAAAGTATCTTTGAAGCAATGTTCTCACAAGACATAGACATTAACTATATCGCAATTATTAAAAATATCTATAATAATTGCCAAGCCAGAATCGTTTTGGATGAACCGGGACCTTTTTTCCCCTATTAAAAGAGGAGTGAGGCAATGGGATCCGTTCTCGCCTATACTGTTCAATTGGGTATTAGAAGAAATGTTTAAGCACCTCAATAATTAATTCCTTTCGTTCCCAATTATTGGGAACGAAAGGGATTAAAAATAAATGGAAAGTATCTAAATAATTTGCGATTTGCGGACGATATTGTTCTGATTGGAACATCCAAAGAGGAAATTACGACAATGCCAAAGCAATTAAACGAAGAGAGTTTAAATGTTGGTCTAAAAATAAATTGTCGAAAATCTGTAATTGTAACAAATGGAGAACAGATAAATATTAAATTTGTTCAAAATGAACCTCCAATCCCGTGTAAAGAAGAAACAATTTATCTTGGGCAGTCTATAGGTTTCCAAGATAGATCGGGGCAAGAACTAAGTCGTGGAATTGGCTTGTGCTGGAAGAAATACTGGTCAATGAAGTCCATACTGAAGAACAAAGAGATAAATCTCAATTCTAAAATAAGTGTCCTAAAAAAATGCGTACTCCCAACACCCACATACGGGGCACAAACTTGGTCTCTGACAGAAAAAATGAAGAAAAGACTAGAAACGACCCAAAGATCCCTAGTGAGAAGCATCTTAGGGATAAGAAGAGGAGATCGGGCCAGAGTTTGTGACATGTACAGGATAACGCGAATGGCCAATATTAACTTGTATATTAAAAGTATGAAATGGAGGTGGGCAGGAAATCTAGCCAAATCAGAAGAGGACAGATGGTCTAGGATAATTACGGAATGGTCCTCTCGACAAGAAGAGACAAAAGGGAAGACAGCGGACGAGATGGACAGACGAAATTATGAAGACTGCAGGAATAGAATGGACCAGAATCACCAAGCAAAGGAGAGTCTGGAGACATCTGAGAGAGGCCTATGCCCTGGTTCCATTTTAAAAATACTTTTTCTTTTCATTTTTTACAAATGTATTATTTAAAAGAAGAAAAAAAAAATCAATGTAAAATCTTATGTAAAAACTATTAGCGAACCAATAAAAGGCTATAAATAAATAAATAAATAAATAGAAAATAGTTAAATAATTCTAGATTTATTCCTATGGGCTCTAGTTTCAGAGAGAGAAAAAAGCGCCTAAAAGATAGGCAGCAAAGTGTTTTTTTTTTTACCAGACTTTGATAGCTATTTTGTGGATAATTTCGTTAATAATTAGCAGATCTTAATCAATGAATGATTTTTGGAAAGCTAAAGAACTATAGAATATTGAATATTTCTATGTATTTTAACTATCTGCATATTTT
Source organism: Euborellia annulipes (assembly GCA_023213315.1). Taxonomy (NCBI): domain Eukaryota; kingdom Metazoa; phylum Arthropoda; class Insecta; order Dermaptera; family Anisolabididae; genus Euborellia; species Euborellia annulipes. Next base: position 27,153 of record JAKCPI010015608.1, on the reverse strand, counting down.
AAAGGGGTGATGCCTTAAAAAAATCTTGAAAATTCATCATAGGAGCATATGTTCTATTAATCTATTTATTCTCTCTATATCTCTATAACTAGAGCCAATAAAATCTTTTCTTTGTCATATCCGTTTTTGTCAACCCAAAATTAATAAAAATTGACCCAAGAAGTGAAGAAATCTTTTAAAAATATCATTTTTCTTGTCCAGTCAAATGATCACTTGAATTTCTAATAAATAAAAACGCATAGGATGCTATTTATCCCAAAATCTTATCGGATTTGGAAAAATGCCATTCAAGCTTTAATTATAATAAGTTATCGCCAATAGAGAAGATGTCCTCCAATGAATAACAATTTAAAAATTAGATAACCGGTATATCTAAAAAAAAAAAAAAAAAAAAAGATTGAAATTTATTCTTTAAAGATGTTTCTAAAGACTTTCAAACATTCTTTATGTTGTTATGTAATATATGAATATTCATCTAAATAAAAATAATTATAATAATTTAAACAAAAAAAACTTTATATAGAGCCTATAATTTATATTTGCTTAAAAAACAAGCTGGAAAATTTATGTATTTTGCGAATTTTATTAATATTTCAGCCTTGCTTTAAAATATAGCGTTTAGACCCAAAAGGGATAAGTTAAATACCCATCTGGCACGTAAGCTTCTATATATATAATTCACTAATGTCCGTCTGTCTGTCTGTCCGTCGGTCTCGCTCTACTTAGGCAACTTCCCGTTGGAATTTTGAAATGAAATTTTGTATGCATAAAGAGGCTTCTCGGGATTACAGGAAAATTATTTTCATCCCGAAATTCCCATAACTATTTGAGTTATTAATTCCTAAAGTTACGATTTCTTCCATAGGAAATGTATAGAGAAATATTTTTGTATTCTTTTCATTTGTGTATTCCATGAATGTAATCAAATCCTTAAGCAGGCACTGGATTGGAATACGAAGTAATAATAATTTTCTTATTTTCATAATTGAGAAAAGGCGAGGGTCCGCCGCAGGCGGGCCCGAGCCAGCTGGCGGGGATCCAAGAGGCGTAGCCCTCCTGTCTAGCCGCCAGCCAGTTTCTCATAATTAAGAAAAGGCGAGGGTCCGCCGCCGGCGGGCCCGAGCCAGCTGGTGGGGCGTAGCCCCCCTGGCTAGACGCGAAGCCCGCCTTCGACTCTTCTCCTCACTTAACCATTCAGCGACATTCAATCCAGCAAGAAAACACTCATTTCATACTAAAAAGAAAGAAAAGTTCGATATATAGAAAAAATCTAGTGTGACTGGTCGCACGAGATTTTTTGTGTCTGAATAGCCCCCTTGCTTCGCCTTCGGCGATTATATTTTTAATAATGGTTTATTTAATTAATAAACAAATTTATTAATAATTTAATCTGTCAATTATAACATTATGCAGACATCAAAATCTTCACCTCCAATCAGCTCCATCCACACCAATATTCAGTTTTCTATTAATATCTTGAAGCAAATACCAATTTATAGCGATTAAAATGAGCTTAAACTTTTAGACACCCCCTTTGTCTTTGCTATTATCGCAGCTCCAACGTAAACACCACTAACGAGCTGTTTGACGCTCTTTGCTCTTATCGACGTTTTTATCACTTATCGCTAAATATATTCAGACACAAAAAATCTCGTGCGATCAGTCACACTAGATTTTTTCTATATATCAAACTTTTCTTTCTTTTTAGTATGAAATGAGTGTTTTCTTGCTGGATTGAATGTCCCTGAATGCTTAAGTGAGGAGAAGAGCCAAAAAGTCACACAAACGCGATGTTGACCTCCCTTGGAGGTCTTTCTCTTCTCTCTCTCTCTCAGGTGCATCCATCTAATTTACACTCAATTAGAACGACTCATCTCCATCCCAATCGCATTATAATGAATCTCTTGCCAAGGATAACGAAATGGGAGAAAATATTCTCAAGGATATTTTAGAAAAAAAAAATATCTTTTATTTTTTATTCAGCATTTCTTTTATTTTATTTTATTTATTTATTTATTTGAAATTCCTATCGGGATCCCCGTTTATTTACCGGAGGTGCTTTCGTGCACGGAGACACACACCTCGAACCCAACCGGCGTAGCCATCTACCGGCACCCCGTGAAGTTACATTATTTTCTATCTCTAACTCTCCTCCTGCGTTCGTTTGTAGCTAGTGAACTAATCCTTATTTTTGGTTCCTTTTATCCAACCTCTTCTATGCTAGGGAGAATGTCCTAGTTGAGGAGGGACTCCCTCAGCACCGACTTCTTTCGAAGAATGCTTCACTGAGACCGGACGTGCGGGATTCTTTCATTAAATGGACCCTGTTACGCATTAGTGTGTCAAGCGCCAGGAACCGAGATTTGAGAAAATCAACATTAAAGTTTTTCTGATTTAAATTGTTTTGATTAGATTATATATCATTTTTTTTGTCAATTGTGCAAGTAAATACTGTAATTCTGGAAGATATTCATAAATTATCTCTAAAAATACGACTAATTTAGAGAATAAACAATAAAATATAAAAAATTATTATTGCAAAATTCTCCAAGTCTAATTATATTTGTAAAAATGCTTCAAAGTCTCTTGACACATGATTGCAAATTAATCTATGCACTATTTATATTAATAAAATAATTTTAGGCTTATAATTCAAAAATTAAAATTTATTTTTCCCGGGGGGGAAAAATAAAAATTTTTTTCAAAAAATAAAATCAAAGGCGCTCTTGAGTTTCCTTTAACAGAAATCCTTGCTAATCTTTTTCAATTCTATTGACGATCTCTTGAGTACTTTTATAGCCAGAGTCGCACCTTCTCTAAATTGATTTGGTTTGTAAAACATTAAAAGGTTTTTGCCACAAGTAAAAGAATCCTCTCATTATTTGTTTAATTATCACTTTTTCTCTCTACTTGTTGGCAATGATAATGCAAATTGCACAAATGCAACAAACATACTCTGATTATCCCATTAGCGTATTAAGTATTATAAATTGTAATTTAAAATATTATTTTTTAAAATCATACAAGCATGTTTCCGGTTAATTTAAGAACACCTTGCGTGTCTAAATCGTAGTAGTGATAATCACTCTTTTTTTCATTCACCGAATCATTTGAATAATTACAATTCTGTTAATAGGAACAAAAACTTTTAAAATATTTAATAAGTTGCACGTCAGAAGGGGAGTGTGGCATAAAAAAGTAGGCCTAGAGACAAAATAAGGGGGCTATTCTAAATTAGGAGTCTAGGGTCCGACCGAAACAGGATTTTCTGCCGAAACCGAATTTCGGCCTCAATCTTAGTTTCGGGCCGAAACCCTAACCGAAACCCTTGTATTTCCTCTATTTTTCCCTAGCAAAACGAAATTTTTCCCCTCCCGTCAAAGACGAAATTTTTTCCGCCCTTTTACCACCTTGAGGAAAATTTTTTCTCCCTCACATGGAAATCATTTGACCATTTTTTTTGAGTGCGAGTCTCATCCCAACTTTTCAAAATCAGATTTCGGCTAGTTTTGGCCGAAAGTTCCGGCTAATCCACGGCCGAAACCAGGATTTTTGGCCGAACTGGCCGAAACCGAATATTCCGTCTGTTCCTACAAAAAACTACATAAGTTATCGAGTAAACTGGTGCTTAGTAAACCGAATCGTCGACATTTGTATCAAATAAAGCTGGAAAAGAGAAATATTTTTTCTTTCTTTGCTTTCGGTTGCCTTTATCTCCTCAGCCACTATTCCTGGAAATGTTTTTTAATTTCATCTCCTGGCTGCTATGTCTCCCGTATCCATATCAATTATTCAATATACGAAATTGGAAAGTTCTAGTTGGAGCTCAGAGGGCGTAATATTTCCAATCAATCGCAAATTATCTTAACCTATCTTTTTTTCTGAGAATTTTTGTCTAAAGTCCTCCAGGTACTTGTTTAAATTTAAATTGTATAACATGAAAAAGAAGAATTATTTCATTTCTTAGTCTAACGGAGATTGGATTCTTATAAATAGCACTGTGCAATTAGCTAACATAATCTCACCCCTCTGACCTTGACTGCATTATCCATTGCCTAGGTCCAGAGTTCTTTTTCCCACCTATTAATAATAATAAAATCTCATTAAGCAATTAGATAAATTAATCTTAAGATCTCTTAATAGTTTAATTACAAACAAGCTTATTTTAACTCGGATATTTAATGCAAATTAATTATTAATCGTTTGTGAATACAATTGTTGAAAAAAAACAATAATACTAAGCAAAAAATATATTTTCAATATAATAATAATAAATTAGATTATTATTATTTCTCAGTTAATAAGCTGTTAGAAATGTATGAGAAATATTTGTGTTAGCCAATATACTTGAGAATCTCTTTCTCTTTTTCACACCCTTTTAAGATATATGATTGGCCAACTCAACTATTATAGATAGAAGAGAAATGGGAAAACAAAAAAAAAAAAAAAATATTAGTAATTCATTCAATTTGCTAAAATTAAAAAGATTTTTTTAGATATATTGAAAATACATTTGATTACGAATAAATTTTCAAATATTAAAGCATGAATATCAGTCAATTGCTTGATAATGGTAGCTTACATCGTCCTTTGTAAGGGAAATTAAGAGAGGGAAAAAAAACTCAAGTGCATGTTAAGAAGTTATTTTTTTTTACTAAGATAATCAATTTTAATTAATTACGAAACAACCCAGTTGGTTACATCGTGAAAAATACCCCAAAACAAAAGATGAAATATAAAATGAATCTGTGTGATTTAACTACCTACATAACAGAAATATTGATACAATCTGAGTCCGCTGATCCCCGATCTCTCCAAGGAAAAAAATAATAATAATTTTTTTTTTTTTTAACACTTACACTTTTTTCTCATTCACACTCACACTAACATTCACACAGTCTTTTCGGCAACTTAGGCCATTTAAGACTTTTACGATAACCGTTGTATAATATTTATTTATTGGGGGTCCAGGCATTCTTATTTAAGCCATTTGGTATCCAATTGTCTTAAATAAAATCATCGGACTGCCTGGGGTCCGAGCCCGCGACGTTTGGTATACAAGGTTAGCACGCTAACCTCTACACCAAGCCCCGAGGGCTAATAAAAATTTAATTATATAAAAAGTTTTATTATTATTCTTTTGAGAGATTTGATTATTTAAATTATTTTAATTAAATGGCTTTGATTTTTACTTTCTCTTACCTCCATATATATATATATATATATATAGAGAGAGAAAGTATTGGTTTCATGTCAAAAATTCGATGTCAAGATTTTGATGGATCTTCACGTTTAGAGGTCCCCTGAATCCAAAAAAGTGGTTTTCGCGGCATGGTCTGTCTGTGTGTCTGCGTGTGTGTGTGTTCATTTTTAAGCATGAAAGAATTGAGCTACGAGGTTGACATTTTATATTTAAGTTAGACACTTCCCTGATGAGTGAAAATAAGCTTTTGATCAAAATCGGCCAAAGGGTACTTGTACTTTACTGATGTACTTTTTCAGTTTTTTTCGATTTTCTTAATTCAAAAATCAATTATTTTTTTAGATGCTTTTTAAAATGTATATTCTCATTTTTCCCCCCCCCCCCCCCCCCCGGGCCCAACGGGGTTTTGCCCTTGAAATCTTCTGAAGACCACTTGTACTTCATAGAAAAGATAGGAGAAATTGTTGCCTTGGTAACAAAATATAAATATTTTCCCATACTTATAAATTTTACATCTTGAATTCTAATATATTGGCGGAAACTAAATATATGCCGACACGAAAAATCTGGTGTGACAAGCTCTTATCTTCGGTAATCGAAAGTTGTGAGCTGTGCGACTGCCACACCAGATTTTTTATGATAAGGCAAGACAAAAAGCTCATTTCTTTTTAATGGGCAAATTCTGAATTTTCTGGAATCTTTTGCGTCTCCCCTTTTGTGAATTTAAGGACCCGAGTATTTTCCTGGACTCTCAATAACGTCCTTTATTAGAATGCAAAATTTGGTTTTAAAATAAAATGGAAAGTTGATCAAAAAGAGCATGACAAACGGACACTCCGCTAAGATATATATATAGATATTTAGAGATAGGTCTATATCTTTGGCCGTAACTAGGGAATTTAGCTGAGGGACCATGGGTCCAACCATCCTCCTGGGGAGCCTGGAAAGACTAAATTTTTCTTAGGGCGGGGGGCACCTCTCGGGACCCCCCTAGTTACGCCCATGTCTATAAGTACAGAAACAATTAAGCGAATAGAATTGCTTAATTCAATTGTGATTGCATTTGCCGTTGAACCTCATCTGTAGCTGATTGGTGATTTATACCTGTTGAGTTTCCTCTCAACATTCCTAGGCAGGTGGCCTTGATTCTCTGTCAAGGCCGACGTCGCCGATGTCGAAGGGTCAAAAGGCCAACGGAGGGGGGCAATTTTAATATTTCAATTACAAACAGACAAATTATTTTTCTACCTAAAATATGAATCATTTAAATAATGATGATGATGACTTTGCTCTATATTCTTTGTTCTCGATATGTCAAGGGTATGAATTCATTTGTCCTTTATTAAATACCATCAACGGAATGGATCTCAGGCTTAGAAATAGCATGTTTCGTTAACATAAATCCAATCTGAGAATGTTTTTTTTTTCCGCCGAGAATTTTTTAAAAAGGTCATTTCCCGTTCTTATAATTTATTATAAAAATAATAGAAATAAAAAATTTGGTTTCTAAATTTCATACTTGCAGAGCTGAGGATGATTGGGACCTAAACGTCAGCCCTGATTTGACAATAAATTGAAATAAGAGGGCAGGGCAATAAGTCAATGACTTTTTGAATTTCCCACCTCTTAACTGAAATGACAACACTGCTCCTGTCAGCAGGCAACTATCAGCTGACTCCTGTCGAAATTTGAACTAGCTGGGTCTTTTAGTTTTTGTTTGACATCCATTAATAGCAGACAACCTCGTGATTTGAGAAAAAAGTGAATTCCGTGTGCTCCATGGCAAAAATCCATGAATTGGGATACGAATTGCTCTCTCATCCGCCCTATTCTCCGGATTTAGCCCCGCTCGGTGGAAAGAGATTTGACTCCAACGATGATTTTGATGCCCTTGACAAATCTTATTTTTTTGGAAGGGATAAAAAAATTGGAGAAATCTCGGACAAAGTGTATAGAGCACAAAGGAGACTACGTTGAATATTTTCTTTTTAACAAATGGTGGAACAAATTTAGATACCACTGTTATATAAACGTTTTTCATTTAAAAGAACTTATAGTTTCAGAATCGATATATAATTCGTTCGTCTATCCTTCTTCCCGCCCCCCCCCCCCCCCATCCTCACCTGAGAGTTGAAATTTGTTTATCCTTTCTATGAGAATCATGTGATAAGGAAGGCAAAATTGAGAAATAACTCGTCCATTCTCCCTTCTATGCTATCCTCTTCGCTATTTAAGGTCCTAATAAATAAAGTCGCGGAAATATCATCTCATGGTCATAAAAAGATATATTTATTTATTTTTGCTCTTTGGCTTATAAGGATAAACAAATTTGCCAGTTAAATTATTAGACAAAGTCAGGTCTTTATCTATGGACCACCATCTAGCAATCAACGCGATAAATTTTATTTCAATATTAAAAAAAGATTAGCCATTATATTTGAACAATGATGTGATATATATAAAGATTACAGCCTAATTCATAAAAGAGTATTTGAAAAGTCTTTTAATTAATCAATTGATTAACGATAATATGTACAGGGCCGGCTCTACGTAAAAGCAAACGCATCAGGGCGCTTCCGTATAAGGGCGCCATATGCAATATTCAACCCCCTGGATCCCCTTGCTCGCCTTGGGTGAGCAAATTCCTGCATTCAGGGGCGTAAATAAAGTTTTTTCGCACGGCGGAAAAAATTCCGTGTTTCTATATAAAAGGAGAAAAGGAAAAGTTTCCCGCGAGGTGGGAAAATTTGGTTCCTAAAAAAAAAAAAAAATTCGCATGGTGGAAAAATTTCCGTGATCTTAAAAAAAGGATAAAATTATTTAATAAATAAGAAACTATATATAATATATTTAAGAAATTATATATATCGCGTATGTGTGCCGCGAAACGGAAATTTATATAATTAAATATTTATTAATTCATATATCCGAAAAAATAAGGGTGTGCCGCCGGGAGTTGAACCACGGATGCTCCAATTTGTACTCCGAGTACTCCGATTACAAATTGGAGGATCCGTGGTTCAACCGGCGGCACACCCTTATTTTTTCGGATATATGAATTAATAAATATTTAATTATATAAAATTATTTTCATGCCAGAGGGCTTAAAAAAAATTTCCGCCGAAGGCGAGCAATTTCATAAATTTTACAGTTATAACGTCAATTACTTTTCTGGCCTCGGGAAAAAGAAGGAGGGAGGGGGGGGGGGTGTGGGGGGGGGGGGGGGGGGAAGGGGGAAGAGAAAATGAAAAAAAAAAAAAAAAAAAACGCCAAAATCCTAGAGCTGGCACTGAATATGTATTCTAGTACACTTTCTTTTCATAAACACATCTAAACAGTACATTAACTAAAATCAAATTTAAGCAAATAAAGTATGGCAACATGGCAAAAACCTCCGCCATTTTCCAGAATTTGATGCATTAAGTTGACATATGGCGGATATTAAGAAATCTATGTATATGTCAAACTAATTTGTTTTGATCGTTCTTAATAAGACCCTTATAGAATTAATACAAATAATTCAACATTATTGTAATTTAAATGAATATTGAATTAGGAAAAATAAAAAAAAGAAGCCAAAATTTGACTGAGTAAAAACAGATAAGTGTACAGAATGTTGACAATATATCCCTATAAATACTCAACCCCTAACTCCGTAGGGCCAGAAATAAATTACTGGAAATTCTTATTTAGGAGAAAATTAAGGGGGTTCAGGAGCGACGTCTTAACAACGTTCTTTAAAAAAGACTAGACTATTATAAGGAATTTTTCAATGCGGTTTTTTTTTAAATGAATTAAATTCATAAGAGATTATTGGGACATAGAGCTATAATTTTTTTAATGACTTATTAAAAAATTATCGTAATTTATTTTTTTGTTATCGAGCAAATACAAAAAACAATCTGTCCCAATAATCTTTAATTTTTTTTAAATTTAAAAATAAATTTATTGTTATTATTAATCACATATTAATTAAGAAATTTTTAAAATAAGCTTAGATGATTTATTTAAAAATCAACTGTCAAATTAGTTCAGCATTCTTGCAATAGATGGCAGGCTAGTCTAACAGACTGATCCTCGTAATAGCCTATATCTGGCCTATATTTATATATTTTTATGCTTTTATAAAAGATACATAATATATAATAACATTTATAATTTTTGTTAAAAGATCAATGAAAATCAACCAAATGCATTAAATATTATTAGCTACCATTCTGACATCTCTTGGCAAATTTTTGAATTACTTGATTTTTTGGTCATACTTTTTATGACACACAACGCCATCTTATCGGGAAAAACATGCGTAACACCTTCGCTCCCGTAGCCCCTTAATTTTGTTTTCATTAATATATCAACCGGTTGTGTATGAAATTGTGCTGAGTTCGTTCGTCCTTCGTTAAAGAGAGTCTAGACATCCTGTTTATTTATTTATTTATCCATCTCTACTAATTGGAAAAAATTCCATTGGCAATTAATCGCTGTAATCAGAAGTAGAAATGAAAGATTAAAAGAAGATGCTTTTTAAAACGAGAAAAAAAAATTCCTCTTGCAAATATTTGCAAGAAGAAGAATATTAAATTTTATTACTCTCCAAGTTTTTCCAATTTTTTTTTTTTAATGGGTTTTTTTGAAAATAAAATTTTTTCTTTTATTATCAAATGAAATATGGGAATTTTTCTTTCTATTTGTTATTCAAATACTCATCATATTTTTAAATAATTGTGATAAGAAATAAATACCAAGTATACTAGTCAAGCGGCATGGGGGAAAACACCTGGCATTGGGCTAATGACTCTTCCGGGATCGGCATTGCGCCTGCTGCCTGCTATTAACAGTTGCTTCACCTCTAGTCAACTAGCAAACTTATAGAAAATCATCTATATAGTAAACAAGAACACGCTTAACCTTAGATTTAAAAAATGAGTTTTTCACATATAATTATCTATCTGAAGTATAATAGAGTTTTTAAGAACATTTTTTAGAAAAATATATAAACAAGACTTGTGTTTCTAATTTCACTCCTTATACTGAACTTTGGTTCTTAGCTACGATCTAGGCTCATATTTAATCATATGATTGGCTTAGCTAGATGTGAAAAGACTTGAAAGTCAATGTCAACTAGCTTTCCTATGAATTTCAAAGGCAAAATTACATTTAATTTCAATCAATAATTTCAACCTTGTAGCTCAATTCCTTCATGCTTTAAATTGAAAACACAGACAGACCATGTCGCGAAAACCACTTTTTTGGCCCCAGGGGATCTCAAAACGTGTATATCCATCAAAATCTCGACATCCAATTTTTGACATGAATTCAATACTTTCTCTATATGGCCCAATCCATCTCCAGACAGGCAGGGTAGGTTGTTTGTCTGGTAAACAATATTGTGGCCCTAAAAATAAGAGAAAACAAATTACGAGAATGATAATATCGAAATTCCTATCCATACATTTCTAAGGAAATGCACCAAACAGTAAATATGCAATAAAATGAAAAGTAGGTGAGATCCTGAAAAATCCTTTTGAAGTTTTATACTATATAGATGTCTTCTCCTTGCTAAAAAATTTCAGAATTTTTGAGGCTGGGGTTTTTGAGAAAAATGACTTTAAAGTTAAATTTTGCGATTTTGAAATTATTTTTTAGCAAGATACCTGTCACTAATAGAAGAATAATCTTTAATCCAATAGATTCCTGACACTTTTACCTTTCAGAAACTGAAAACAGATCTGAAATATTCCTATTAGTTCAAGAGATATTGCACTTTATAGTAATTTTGAGCTTGCCGCGGAGGAAATTACGTGTGACCTTGACGAAACTTTGACCCCCTGTAACTCTACCAAAAAATTTTTTTGGCCAAAACTAAAAAATACGGGTCTCTTAATTTTGTTTCTAGAATAACATATCCAAATTTGAGCAAAATCGGAGACTATGAACCGGCCAATTTTTACTTTGCTGCCTGAATTGAGATGGATAGGCCCATATATAAACATATATAGAGGTAAGAGAAAGTAAAAAATAATTTTTCTTTTTTTTAATTTTGAAAATTTCGTTATATAGGTAAGAGAAAGTAAAAAAAAGAATTTTTTCTTTCTCTTACCTATAGAAACACGAAGCTTTTGTACAAAATTGGCCAAAAAGTACTAGTACGAAACAAGGGAGGATCCAGAGGTGTTCCTCGGAGGGGGGGGGGGTAATCTGGTGTGACTCATCGCACAGCACACAATTTTTTCTTAAATTCGGTAATTTAAAGGCGCATTCTCTACTTGTTTGCCAGAATATAAATACAAATAATCTTTAAAATTTTACATTATAATTAAATTCTAAAAAAAAAAAAAAGTATTTTTTTCAAATCTCGGGGGGGGGGGGGGTAATTACCCCCTTTGCTCCACAACTTTCTAATGTATTATGGTGCACAAAATATGCTTAGTTTACAATATATAAGCGAAAAACTGAAAAAAGTGCATATATTTTGAGGTTTTTACACCTCCCTCTCAGGGGATGCAAAAACACTCCTCAAGCAAACTCTAAAAGCCAAAAATGGAAATTTTTTCGGTGTCTAGAAACAGACTTCCAGCATTAGAAGAGAAACAAAAAAAAATTTTGTTGTCGTAAATAGAAAAACTTATTTTTTTGTGTGTATTCAATTACATAAGTAAGATAATAAAATAAAGACAGACGCCTAGACGAATAAGAAAACAATTTACACATTCACATGTACATTATTTTTTTTTTTTTTTTAAATTAATTGTCTATGGGTATATATATGTAAATCTACCATTCAAGCGAGAAATTTATTTAAATAATCATTTATAATATTAATAGATTTGTCGCTATTTTAATTTACATGTTGTGTTTGGCAATGAATGAGTGACTTTCCTGGACGTGTCTAACCAAGGCTTTCTAATCGTCCCTTAATTTGTTGCATATTGCATTCATCGGCACGTATCGAACGAACCTAACGGGAAAAAAAGCTTATATAATAGGCGCGGCGCATCCATTTATCTTTGAAGATCAAGAACAACCTTTGGTTTATCCAGGATCCGTCTTCATCTTCGAAAATAGAAATGATTAAGACATCATCTTTCTTAGAATCAATAAATAATAAACCTTTTTTTTTTTTTTTTGTTGATATACACATTTTTGATGAAATTTTAATTTATGTCAAAAAATGCTTATCTAAATTTTTTATTATGTCACCTAGCCGAAAGTTTTTTTTCTCTTTTTGTCTAATTAAAAAAAAATTCGTGCTTGTCACACCAGATTTTTTTGTGTCGAGATATATTTAGTTTCCACCGATATATTTTTCTTTTTTTAACACACTTTTTTCTCATTCACACACACAGTCACACAGTCTTTTCGGCAACTCATGCCCACTGAAGATATTCGTTATTGATTAATATACATACATGGGCGTAGCCAGGGGGAGGCAGGGGGGGCCGTTGCCCCCCCCCCCCTGGCTTGTCCTAAAAATTAAAAAAAAAAAAAAAAAATATATTTTTTCCATTGGGAATTTTTTTTAACCCCCAATCCACTATATTAATTTAATTTTTTTTGTTTAAATTTGCTAAAATTTGGTTGATAAATCGAATTTGTAAACTCAATATTAACCGAGATACGGCTGAACGAATTGTCTATTTGTTTTCCATTTCGAGAAACTTTGTCCAAATTTGATCGGTCGTATCTCGGTTAATATTGGGTCTCCGCAGTAGCGTAACTAGCTGGGGGCGCTCGACCCCTCCGCCTAAGTATAAAATTTTAAAAAGTTATTTAGTTGTATTTTTTTTTTTCAATAAGGAATTCCAGATCGTTTAAAGATCAGATGTTTCGTTTGTGAAGGCCGTTTTAGAGATTCTCTTCTGCTCTTTATTTATGACCACAAATTTGAATAATGAAAAAAAAATTCACTAGAATTAGAGAGAGAGAGAGGGGGGAGACACTAATCACAAGATATGGCTGGATAAAAATCAGAAAGCACTCAAGGAAATCAGGCTCCCAAAAATTATGGAAATTACCCAACGAGAGATGAGAGAATTTATGTTTAAAAATCAGAAATGATTAGAGAATACTTTCTTTTTATATTAACAACAAAAATTATGTTAATTATTATTAAATACTAAATAAATATTGTGTCCTTCGAGTTGAGACGAGACGAGAGGCCATTTGTTACACCCACTTTGATTTGATGACATCTCGTTAGTGAGTTGCTGTTTTCCGGACATCGGTTTAAGGGGGTTGAGGAGCGACGTGTAAAAGTACTTAAAAAAAAAAACTAAGGAATTGTTCAATGCTGTTTTTTTTAAATGAATTAAATTCATGAGAGATTATTGGGACATCGAGCTATAATGTTTTTAATGACTTATTAAAAAATTATCGTAATTTATTTTTTTGTTATCAAGCAAATACAAAAAAAACAATCTGTCCCAATAATCTTTAATTTTTTTTAAATTTAAAAATGAATTTATTGTTATTATTAATCACATATTAATGAAGAAATTTTTAAAATAAGCTTAGATGATTTATTTAAAAATCAACTGTCAAATTAGTTCAGCATTCTTGCAATAGATGGCAGGCTAGTCTAACAGACGATATAGTATTAGCCTATATTTATATATTTTTATGCTTTTATAAATGATACATAATATATAATAACATTTATAAAGTATTTATTGTTAAAAGATCAATGAAAATGAACCAAATGCATTAAATATTATTAGCTACCATTCTGACATCTCTTGGCAAATTTTTGAATTACTTGATTTTTGGGCATACTTTTAATGACACACAACGCCATCTTATCGGGAAAAACATGCGTAACCACTTCGCTCCCGTACCCCCCTTAGAACGAATTTCGAGGTTGATTCAGCAAAAATTCATATCTTATGGTCTGTATGAGAATCACAAAGAACCAGTCATATCGAATGAACGAGATTCATATCGAAAGTAGTTCTGAAATGCATTGGATTAATATGATTTATTCACCGAGTAGAAAGAGAGAGAAGATAATGAGTGCAAGTGAGATAGAAATATACATATATGTCACATAAAGGAGCTTCTGTCAATCGACTAGGCAACATGGACTCAAACAATGAGTGACGTCATCCATTTTTCTCGGAAACAATTAAAGACAGAAATTAAAAGAAAATGATTTAAATTCTGTTACCATGGCAACCATTTCTCCTATCCTTCCTATGAAGAACAAGAGTAAAGTGGTCTTCAGAAGACTTCAATGGCAAAATGAGAATATACATTTTAAAGAGCATCTAAAAAATAGTTGATTTTTGAATTAAAAAAAAAAAATCGTTGGAGCGAATTTTGAGAAAATAGAAAAAAACTGAAAAAGTACATCAGTAAAGTACTAGTACTTTTTGGCCGATTTTGTTTAAAAGCTTATTAACACGAGTTCGGAGGGTGCATAACTTAAATATAAAATTTCAACTTCCTAGCTCAATTCCTTCATGCTTAAAAAAGGACACACACCCACCCACACACCCACAGACAGACCATGTCGCGAAAACCACTTTTTTGGACTCCGGGGACCTCAAAACATGTATATCCATCAAAATCTCGACATCGAATTTTTGACATGAATCCAATACTTTCTCTCTATATATATTAACATATATAGAAGTTAGAGAAAGTAAAAAGCAGCAGCTCGTGGTCACCATCCACAAGGTGGGGGCCTCTGAGCTTAGCGGATAGCGGAGTATCCGTCTGTATTTCACATTCTGACCAACTTGACTTTGGAATTCCGAATTGAAATTTTGCAACCTTGTAGAGTTCAGAAAACATTTGGGTTTCAAAATTCCCAAATTTGGAGGTTCAAAAAATGCTGAAATTCAGAATTTTTTTTATGAAAAATTAAAGCTAATTATGATAATTAAATCTCTCAAATTAAAAATAATGAAATTTGTTATATAATTAATTTTTATCCAATTTTCCAACAATTGTCATCATCAATATTTGGTGATATGTTAGGTTATAGGTTATGCATGGTTTGCATCCAAACTTTGCTATGAAAGAGAAAATCAAGTATGTTTTCCTATATCCTCCTTTTGAAAACGCCCTGTACGTGCAAAAAGGCCGCATTTATTAGATGTTCAAGATACGTACGGGATTTTTTCATTAAATAAAAATATTTATGCCCTAGGGGCTTGGTGTAGGGGTTAGCGTGCCAACCTCGTACACCAAAAGTCGCGGATTCGGACCCCAGGCAGTCCGATGCCTTTATCTAAGCCATTTGGATACCAATTGGCTTAAGGTGCGCGTCTCGGGGTGCTAATTTTGGGAGTTTCCAGCGGCCACAATTTTGAAGCTATCGACCTCAAATTTTTTTTAAATTAAAGTTATTTAAAATATCTACAACTTATAGAAGCCCTTTTTTTGATTTTCGAAAAAATAAATTTTTTTTTTAGATTAATCAAAATAAATAAAAAATATTTTTAAAAAATCCGCTCTATATCTTATAGATAATTAAATTAATAATCCATGTGTTAAAAAATAATTAATTTTCTACCCTTAATTAATTAGCTGGAATCTTTCAAATTAAATGGAATAAATCCCTTGGGAAAAACTAACGCCATCTCTTGCCGCCTCGAGTAACTCAGTAGTCAATCGTCTTCTAACGGCTTTTCGAGACGTGCACCTTAAATAAGAATGCCTGCACCCCCAATAAATATATTTACAAATAACGGGTATCATTTAAAGTCTTATGTGGCCTAAGTTGCCGAAAAGACTGTATGAATGTGGGTGTGAATGTTTGAAAAAAGTAAAAAAAATCCTCAAGCAGGCACTGTATTGGACAAAAATTTAGAAGACCAGACCTACTAGTTGCTCTTAAGTATATCAAACATGACGAAATTTTGTCCGAAATTTTATTCTTTTTACAAATTATATAATAGCTTTGAAATTTTATAGTTGGTGTGTGAATGAAATAAAATCCTCCCTTCCAATCTAAGCAGTGAGGGGGGGGGGGGTTAAGCAATGCCCCCCCCCCCCCTCTTCTCTGTTTCCTTGCATTGTCCCTAAGAAGCGCAAGGTTTCCCGAGGTAGACTTGCGTGACCGAAACGCCGAGGGAATTAATCAACAACCTCCATTAGTCAAATCACGAACTCACTCACCTAGGTGAGCTTTTAACGTGCAATCGTGAAAATTAAAATCGATCTCTGCTTAGTTAGATGAGATTTAAAAAAAAAAACATTTCGATTTATTTGTTTTGAAACACTCTTGAACACTTGTGGGTTAAATATATTGTTTGAAAATTCTATATCGTGAGCTTGATGTGCTTTTTTTTTTAACGAACCCTTCTTATTCATTGGATTTTTAAATTAGGGCGGTTCAAAAAGCAAATTTGGATATTTTCAGAACTTGAACAATCAAAAAATAAAAATCTGGTGTGACTACTCGCCAGTTGGCGAGTTATTTACAGAAGAGGGATTGGTGACCCCGAGCATTCAGAGCGTGGAACGTCCCCCGGTAGCCATCGGTACTATGTATTGTGAATTTATTTAATAAAATTCTAACCCCTAAATGGCCACAGTAGCTGAAAAAAGTTAAAATATTGAATAAGTATTAATACATCAGTAAAGTACTAAGCTCTTTGGCTGGTTTTATTTAAGGTGCGCGTCTCGAAGAGCCGTTAGAAGACGATTCAGTACCGAGTTACTCGAGGCGGCAAGAGATGGCGTTAGTTTTTCCCATAGGGATACAAGGGATTTATTCCATTTCATTTGAAAGATTCCAGCTAATTAATTAAGGGTAGAGAATTAATTATTTTTAAACACAATGATTACTAATTTAATTATCTATAAGATATAGAGCGAATTTTTTAAAAATATCTTTTATTTAATGAGATTAATCTAAAAAAAAATTTTATTTTTTCGAAAATCAAAAAAGGGCTTCTATAAGTTAGAGACATTTTAAATAGCTTTAATTAAAAAAAAAAAAATTGAGGTCGATAGCTTCAAAATTGTGGCCGCAATCTCCCAAAATTAGCTCCCCGAGACGCGCGCCTTAAAAGCTTATTTCCTCGCTTGATTGGGACACCTTACTTAAATATCAAATTTCAATCTCGCACATTTCCTTCATACTTTATTTGAACTCTCTATAGCCTGTATTAACAAATACAGGATAGGAAAAAAGTAAAAAAAAATAAATTCTAATAATTTCACTTCCTTTAAATACACTATTTGTTTGTGGATTGGCTACACAACTCGGTTCCAAGCCTTGACATTCAGATTTTATTTCGACTTGAACTATTTCTTTTTGATGCTCTCTCGTTGCCCTTTTGTTCAATAATAAAACCATGATTTCAGAGCAATTAAATTCTCAAAAGGCCTTTCTCTTGCTTATTTATGCAATATATTACATTATGCAGAGGGAAAAAGTAGTCATGTCGCGATTTTGAAGAAAATACACGTTTAAGTAGAGGAGATTCGATGGCTGAGTGGTAATTATCAGGATCAGGTAGATGTAGGCAGCCAGCAGGTGATAAAAAACTCTATTTGATTATCGTCGACGTTTCGGAATCACATCAATCCTATCTTCAGGGCGATAAACTTTTATTGTTGCTTAGATAGATGCAATTTCGGTTCATACAAAAATAATATTTAAATTTGCATATGCCATTAGATGTACATGAGAATTGGCGTAGGTGTATTTTACTTTAGTCTTTCAATCTTGGCCAGTGCTGCCGTTTCTGGCCCATTTGCCACAAAATAAAATACACCCCATGCGTCTACGGCAATTCTCATGTTCCCGTACATCTAATTGTATATTCAAATTTAATTATTTATTTTTGTATAAACCGAAATTGCATCTATCTAAGCAACATTAACACTTTATCGTCCCTGAAGATGAGATCGATGTGATTACGAAACGTCGACGATAATCAAATAGTTTTTTATCACCTGCTGGCTGCCTACATCCACCTGATCCTGATAGAAAATACACTTTTTGAATTTACAAAAAAATTCCAGAAATATTGTCTATATAAAATATAAATAAATATATGAAGAATTCAAAGAGCTACGAGATTGAGACTTGATACTCCGCTCGCGCTGTATCCCCTTTCAGCTGACTCGAGCCCGACAGCGGCGGACCCTCGCCTTTACTTAACTTTGGCATATGATGGAAAAAAATGGAGTGCGGTTCCCAAAGCCAACTCTGAAGAGGCATATGCTAGGGACGAATATTTACGCTAACGACGATACACAAAACAGCTTATGTCGGGAATTACCTCCAGAAGTTGAAAAAGAATTGGTAGAGCTTATAGCATAGGTGGTACAATTTAGGGGTATGAGGTACAAATAAGGCAAAAAAAATTAATTTAACAATCTATCTTAAGAGATACAGGTTTGAAGTTTGAAGGGCTTTTTGTTGACATGTAGCCTTATAATGAACCACTTCGAAGCAGGGGCGTATATAAGGGGAGGGGGGGCCGAGGGGGGCCCGGGCGCCCCCGAAATTTCCTAAATGCATATACATATATAGGAATATAGAGCACATAATGGGTCTCGGCCCCCCCCCCCCAAATGTTTGCGCGGCCCCGTGGCAAAAATATTGCGTCCCTAAAAAAAGGTAAAATATTTTTCCGGGCGGGAAAAAATTTGGTTCCGTGGAAGAGAAAATGTTCCGCGGGCGGCAAACGGGAAAAATTTCAGGTTCCGCGGGCGGCAAACGGGAAAAATTTCAGGTTCCACGAGCGGCAAAAATTTTGGGTCTCTAAAAAAAAAAGGTAAAATATTTTTTTCGGACGGGAAAAAAATTTGTTTCCGCGAAAAAAAATTTTTTTTGAGATCAGGCCCCCCCCCCCGAAAAAATTTCTATATACACCCCTGCTTCGAAGTCATTTTAATTACATATTGGTTCGCAGATAATTGGACATTTGATTAAGTGGTTCAATATAGGCACACTTCTCCCTACTTAACACGTTTGAATGAAGTTTGTTAATTATTAATTAGAAAATTTATAAAAATAGCATTTATATTCATCATTTCTTCAGAGAGTCCGGTTTTTTTTTTTAATAACTAATTTAACTTTCATGCCATTGGCCCTGTTTATCCTATTTGGCCTGATAAGAAGCAACAAACAACATGTGCGTTGGTTAATCCTCTCTCAGGATGATTTAGGAGGCACAAGGCTACCAGGTTGCTTAGACAAGTTCAACTTACACAACCCTTTCACGACGTGAGCATCAGAGAGAAGATGCCTCATCAGTGATTGGATAGGGGCGCGTCAGGTAATGTTAATAAAACTGTATGGACGGGGAAAAATTTTAAGGGGGCACGGGAGCGAAGGTGTTAGGCATGTTTTTCCCGATAAGATGGCGTTGTGTGTCATTAAAAGTATGCCCAAAAAATCAAGTAATTCAAAAATTTGCCAAGAGATGTCAGAATGGTAGCTAATAATATTTAATGCAATTGGTTGATTTTCATTGATCTTTTAACAATAAATACTTTTTAAATGTTATTATATATTATGTATCTTTTATAAAAGCATACAAATATATAAATATAGGCTACTACTATATCCTCTGTAAGACTAGCCTGCCATCTATTGCAAGAAAACTGAACTAATTTGACAGTTGATTTTTTAAATAAATCATCTAAGCTTATTTTAAAAAATTTCTAAATTAATATGTGATTAATAATAACAATAAATTCATTTTTATTTTAAAAAAATTAAAGATTATTGGGACAGATTGTTTTTTTTTGTATTTGCTTGATAACAAAAAATTAATTACGATAATTTTTAATAAGTCATTAAAAAAATTATAGCTCGATGTCCCAATAATCTCTTATGAATTTAATTCATTAAAAAAAAACGCATTGACAAATTCCTTATATAGTCTAGTTTTTTTTTTTTTTAAAGTACGTTTAGACGTCG
Organism: Euborellia annulipes; assembly: GCA_023213315.1. Lineage (NCBI taxonomy): Eukaryota > Metazoa > Arthropoda > Insecta > Dermaptera > Anisolabididae > Euborellia > Euborellia annulipes. The sequence goes on along the minus strand of JAKCPI010015608.1, from coordinate 7,063 downwards.
CTCCTGAACCCCCATTTGGGGATTTGGAAACTGATTATTTTTTTCCTGGACACTCACTCTCCATAACGTTTTCTATTAGAATATTTAATTTATTCTATTTTTATTTTTTTTTCTTTAAGATGATCTCATATCCTTTTGCTTTTAATTAAAATGGCACAATCTGACTGTCCGCGTTTGCATGCATGCATAATGATAGAAAATTGTTTGTTGCGATTAATTGAATAATTATATACATTTTCTATAACCCCCACTCCAACTCCCCCAAAGTGGTTACATTCTATTTATAGTCCTTGAAATGTGGGACAAGCAGCGGCAGCAGCAGCATCTCTCCTCAGAGATCACGATCACGAGGAGAAAAAAAACGATTGAGTAATAAACAACAAATATACATACATGCATAAGATGGCTTATTATATTTAGAAAAGGTTTTTTTAATTAATATATTTAAATATTCATCATCAATCGTTCAAAAAACTTCTCTTCTATATCCATAAAAATGAAAAAAAAAATTGAAATTTAATATATATGATTAATTATAGAATAATAATTGTGATATTTAATTATTCAAATTTTAATCCTATACAAAAATAATCGAAATTAAATTACAAACAAAAATGGTCTAGTACATAATCACGCTAAAGGGAACAGCTCTGGAGATTTAGAGGGGTAAAAAATTGAAATTCTAACAATGGTTGTCATGGTAACAAGATATAAATATTTCTCTATCCCCTTTTTCATGTGAATTATAAAATTCTACCCTCTATATCCCCGAACCGTTCACTTTAGCGTGATTAGTACTAGACCATTTTTGTTTGTAATTGAATTTCGATTATTTTTGTATAGATGAATTTTGCGGAAAACCGCATAGTTTTCGAGATATTTGCAAAAAACCATCTTCCCGCAACTTTACCGGCTTATTCCCGTCTACTGGAAGTGCTGACTCTAGAGTATCTTTCTATGACTAAATTGTAACCTATTCTGAAAATATTAGTCTTCAGAAAACTCTTGCCCTCTCCGGCTATTACTTTCCTATTTTATCAAAGACAAATTCAGTCAGTCAGTCTGTAACGCATAGACTCTTCTTCTTCTGTCCTTATTCCTGAGATGCGGGGTCGGCGGGACCTCCTTTTTCCCTCCAAACCTATCATGCGTTTTTGCGACCGGATGAAAAGGACAGGCCGGCCCGTTACACGGTCTGACGCCTGTTGAAAAGAGGAAGGAAGAGACAGACTGCCTGTCTCAGCTCGGGTAGCTCGTGGTCGCCATCCACGTACCCACAAGATGTGGGCCCCTGAGCGAATAGACTGGACGGATTTCCATGGAGTTTTTTTTTAATGGATAGAGGATTTTCCGTAGGTCATTTTAGGCTATCATTATGTCCCCTTTTAAGGGGGGTTCACAAATCTAGAATTCTACCATTGGAAAGCATTATTTACTATTTCTTCTTATGAAAAATTAATTTGAATATTGAAATTAAATCGCTCAAATGAAGAATAATAAAAATTGGTTTATAATTAAATTTTCTTTTTTTTTTTCTGTAAGAACAAATACAATAGGCACATTACATTTTTCCTCTCCCTAAATTAAAAAAATCTAAAATATAGAGCTCCCTGTGAGATAGGCAACCAAATGTGATTTAAAAGAAGTAACGTATTCAGCCAGGAGCACTCAGAATTAGGGATATGGTATCGAAAGTAAAGTATCGACACTTGTACTTGGTATCGTATCAATAGGAAAGTATCGATACCAAAAAGTATCGAGTATGTTTTTAAGTATGAGTATTTTTTCTTTTTTTTGTCTTTTCGTCATCTTAGACGCCTAACATCGATCAAAGGACACCGCGGAAGATCAGTGAGATATATGACCCTTCCTCAGAGTAATGATCGCCAGGGCTTCCTGATGGATCCCCCCCCTGGGGTGAATCGTAGCATAAAGTGTACTTAAACTTATTTTCACGTGAAGTTTTATTGAAATACTTTTTTAAAGAGTATCTAAAAAATAATTGATTTTTGAATTTTTAATCAAAATCGTTAAAGCGAATTTTGAGAAATCGAAAAAACTGAAAAAATACATTAATAAAGTACTAGAACCCTTTGGCTGATGTGGTTGAAATTTCTTGAAATACTTGCGATACATGTACTTGGCTTAAGTATAAAATTTGAGTATCGAGAGTTTTTCGTTTTTGAGTAATTCCCATTAACCCTCATTTTTTGGTATTTCACTTGAAATCAATTTATTTTATTGTGAAAAAATCTTAAATTTCCGGAAGATCGATTTCAGTTAAAAGATCAAAACATAATGTTATGTTAATTTCTCTGAAAGAGATTTTATTGCTTTTAAATGCCTGTTCAATCTATGCAATGGGTGAAGAGGCAGAAAATATTTATTTAACTTTTAGATTAAATGAAGGAGAAAATAGTAATGATCCTACGTATTTGAGTGTTGTGGGAAAATTTGAAAATTATTTTATTGCCAGACGAAATGTTGTTTTTGAGAGGGCCAAGTTTAATCAACGCTTTCAAAAAAGAAGGTGAGAAAATTGATTCATTTATTACAGATTTAATAAATATGGCTGAAAATTGTGATTTTAAGACTTTAAGAGATGAGTTAATAAGAGATAGGATTGTTGTTGGAATTAAGGATGAAAAATTGTCTGAACAGCTTCAACTAATTTCTAATTTGACTTTGGCAAAAGCCATTGAAAAATCTAAGCAAAGCGAATTAATAAAATCTCAGCAAAGTATTTTAAGACTTAAACAAATTGATACTAGTAACTCTAAGGTAGAATTAATAAATAATCAAAAAAATTATTCTAAGGTCAATAACGCCCAGTTTAATAAAAAATCTGGTGTGACTGGCGCACAGCACACAACTTTCTCTTACCTTCGGTAATCGAAAGTTGTGTACTGTGCTTGTCACACCAGATTTTTTGTGTCGACATGTATTTAGTTTCCGACAGTAGGGTACAATTGAATTCAAGATGTAAAATTTATAAGTATGGGAAAATATTTATATTTTGATACCATGGCAACCATTTCTCCTATCTTTTCTATGGAGTACAAGAGTAAAGTGGTCTTCAGAAGATTTCAATCACAAAATGAGAATATACATTTTATAGAGAATCTAAAAAATAATTGATTTTTGAATTTAAAAAAAAATCGTTGGAGCAAATTTTGAGAAAATCGAAAAAAACTGAAAAAGTACATCAGTAAAGTACTAGTACTCTTTGGCCGATTTTGATTAAAAGCTTATTTTTCCGGTCCCGGGGGGTGTTTAACTTAAATATAAAATTTCAACCTCATAGCTCAATTCCTTCATGCTTAAAATTGAACACACACCCACCCACCCACCCACCCACACCACCCACCCACCCACACACCCACCCACCCCACCCACCCACAGACAGACCATGTCGCGAAAACCACTTTTTTGGATTCAGGGGACCTCAAAACGTGAAGATCCATCAAAATCTCGACATCCGAATTTTTGACATGAAACCAATACTTTCTCTCTATATATATATTACATATATACATAGGTAAGAGAAAGTAAAAAATGATCAAGAATGATGAACAAAGTGAAAATAAAAATTTTTCTGAAAGATGTTTCAGGTGTGGCCGATCTCGTCATCCTCTTAATTCTTGTCCAGCACAAAATAGTACCTGTTTTAGATGTAATATTCGGGGACATTGGAGTTCTGTATGCAGAAATAAAAGGAATATTAATAATATTGATAAGAAGGAAGATGAAGTAAGCGAAAATATTTTTATAGAATCCCTGAATGAAAATATTTCTTCTCCATGGTACATTAATCTATCAATAAATGGAAAACTTATTCGTTTCAAATTGGATACAGGAGCAGATGCGTCTTGTATTCCATATAGTATTTATAAATGTATGAAAGATGTTCAATTAAGTGAAACAAAGAAAAAACTTTTTTCCGCAGGAAATCATGAATTAAAAATTATGGGAAAATTTATTGCTGATTTAAGTTGGAAGGGAAGGAGTTGGAAAGAAAATATTTTTATTTTAGAGGATATCAGAGAACCTCTTCTGGGAAGATCTGCGATTCAAAATTTAGAAGTATTAACATGGATTCAAGAGATTAATACAAAAGTTGAAGATAGATTTCCCAAACTGTTTGAAGGTTTAGGAAAGATGAAATGCATTTATAAAATTAAATTAAAGGAAAATTCAATTCCATATTCATTGACTGTTCCTAGAAGGATTCCCATTCCTTTACGAGAGAAAACAGAAGAAGCTTTAAAAAAAATGGTTAAGGAAGGAGTAATTACACCGGTTAATAAGCCTACGGATTGGTGTGCCCCCCTTATGGTGGTTCCTAAACCGAATCAGGATGTTCGAATTTGCGTCGACTTCACTAAATTGAATCAGAGTGTCAAAAGAGAACGTCATATTCTTCCTTCTGTAGAAGAATGCTTAGCAAGAATCGGAAAAGCCAAATTCTTTTCTAAATTAGATGCCAATTCCGGGTTCTGGCAAGTTCCTTTAGACAAAGAAAGCGCGGAGCTTACGACGTTTATTACTCCTTTCGGTAGATTTTTCTTTAACCGATTGCCTTTTGGGATATCTTCTGCTCCAGAGTTTTATCAAAAGAAAATAGCTGAAATTTTAGAAGGATTGGATGGCGTTATTAATTTAATGGATGATGTTATGATATTTGGTGAAAATGAAAGAGAACATGATATTCGTCTTGAAAAGGTTTTAAAAGCTTTTTATGAAAATGGAGTTACTTTAAATAAAAGTAAATGTATTTTTCGTGAAACTAAAATTAAATTTCTTGGACATGTGATCAGCGCTAAGGGAATTGAGTCTGACCCGGATAAAATAAATGCAATTCTGAGTTTGGAAAAACCTAAAGACGTAAGCGGAATTAGAAGATTTTTAGGAATGGTAAATCAATTATTGAAGTTTTCTCCAAATATAACTGAAATAACGAAGCCTTTAAGGGATCTTTTGTCCACCAAATCTTCCTGGATATGGACGGATTCTCAGCAGTCTGCTTTTGAAAAAATTAAGTCTTTACTCTCATCTACTCCTGTTTTGGCACTGTACAACCCGAAAAATGAAATTAGGGTTACGGCTGATGCGTCTTCAATTGGTCTTGGTGCAGTTTTAGAACAAAGGCAAGAGGATGAAATTTGGCGTCCCGTGTCATATGCTTCGAGATCTTTAAGCGCCACTGAACAAAGGTATGCACAAATTGAAAAAGAGGCATTAGCTTCAACTTGGGCTTGTGAAAAATTTTCAAATTTTTTACTTGGTTTGCATTTTATTTTAAATACAGATCATAAACCCCTTGTTTCTTTGTTGGGGGAAAAGTCTATTGACCAATTAAGCGCTCGTTTGCAGCGATTTAGAATGAGGTTAATGAAGTTTGATTATGAAGTGAAGTATGTCCCCGGAAAATTAATTTTTACTGCTGATACTTTAAGTAGATCCCCACTAAAAAACTCATTTTCAGAGGGTGATGTTATCTTTGAAAATGAAATAAAAGCATTTGTAGACTTTTTAATAAAGCCCGATTTGCATATTTCGAAAGAAAGATTCGATGAAGTTGTTAATGAACAGAAAAAAGATAGAATTTTAGAAAAAGTGAGATTTTTTATTGTAAACGGTTGGCCTAAAAAACTATATGACCCTTTTTTAACAATTTATTTTAATAATCGCACAGATTTTTCTTTAATAGATAATTTAATTGTTAAGAGAGATAAGATTGTGATTCCAATGAGTTTAAAAGATGAAATGCTTAAAAAAATACATGATGGGCATCTTGGTATTTCAAAATGTCAACGGAGAGCTGCAGCTTCATTGTGGTGGCCAAATATGAATGAAGATATTTCTAATATGATAACTAAATGCCGAATTTGTATTCAAGAAAGGGCAAATCCCGTAGAGCCTTTAATATACACTCCGACTCCGTCTGGACCTTGGCAAGAAATAGCTGCTGATATTTGCTTTGTTAAAGGTAAAAATTATTTAACGATTGTTGATTATTTCTCAAAATATATAGAAATTGAGCCTGTGAATAATCTTTCGTCAATAGAAATAATAGATAAATTAAAAATTATTTTATCCCGGTATGGGGTTCCATTTATTTTACGGACCGATAATGGAACACATTTTATGAATAATGATATGAGAAAATTTTCTAAATCTTATGGATTTTCCTTAATTACAAGTAGTCCTAGGTACCCGAAAAGTAATGGAATGGCAGAGTCAGCGGTAAAGATTGTGAAAAACATAATTAAGAAAAGTTCCAATTTAGATGACATTTATTCAGGACTAATGGCTTATAGATCTTCGCCTCTTCAATCTGGATATAGCCCAGCAGAATTATTATATGGAAGAAAAATTCGAACAAGATTGCCTATATTAGTAGAAAATCTTAATCCAAAGTGGCCATATATTCGAAACTTTCAGGATATAGATTCAAAATTAAAAGAGAAGCAAAGAGTGTTGTACAATAAAAGGCACAGAACTAAGGAATTGCCAGAATTGAGTGAGGGACAGAATGTATGGATAACGGATCTTAGAAGGTATGGAAAGGTGATTGAAAGAGGGCCTGAACCTCGATCATATTTAATCGAAACAAATGATAAAAAAATAAGAAGAAATAGATTTTTTTTTAATTCCAGTGGATAATTTTCGAGAAAATTCTACAGATTCTACTGATTTATATGTTGAAGATGAAAGTGAGAGAGATGAGAATGAAGGTGAAAATGGGAATGAAGGTGAAGACGTTTTGAGAAAGGAAAGAGAAGGAAACACGGGAATGAATGAGGATGAAGACGTTTTGAGAAATGAAAGAGAAGAAAACACTCCAACGAGAAATGAAATGGATGATGGAAGAGAGTCTCAAAGAAATTCTAATTATATAACTAGGTACGGAAGAGAAGTGGTACCGGTGAAGAGATTCCAATGTTAAGAGAAGAGAAGATGTGTTGTGTGATAGTTCTCTTGTTTGTTTTGGATATCGTTTGTTTTTGTATTTATATATGTTATGTTTTGTAAAATAAAATAGAAATAAACATCCTTGGCT